>JAODAL010009164.1:0-112667 GCA_025379985.1 Phyllomedusa bahiana
ATGATACAAAAGAAGAGAAAAAAATCAAACAAAAAATAGAGTATGTATGATGATTAAAGGATTTCTCACTTGGCAGTCTGATACAAGTTGAATGAATAGAGTTTTAAATTATTTTCTTTTCAATGTCTCCAGGATAATTTATCAAACAAGAAACACCACTTAATGATTAAGTATTGTGTTCTCCAGTTAGGAACTCACTAATTTACCTTAAGCATCTCTAATAATGCTGTAGTGTTGACGCTCCTCGGGTAAGAGACACTATAATTACCGAACACTTTACTGTATTGTGAACCTCATGAAAAATAATACAACTAGTCACTGCACTTAAGAACTACATACAGTGGGGAAAAAAAGTATTTAGTCAGCCACAATTGTTCAAGTTCTCCCACTTAAAAAAATGAGAGAGGCCTGTAATTGACATCATAGGTCGACCTCAACTATGAGAGACAAAATGTGAAAACAAATCCTGAAAATCACATTGTCTGATTTGGAAAGAATTTATTTGCAAATTATGGTGGAAAATAAGTATTTGGTCACCTACAAACAAGCCAGATTTCTTGCTCTCACAGACCTGTAACATTTCTTTAAGAGGCTCTTCTGTCCTCCACTCATTACCTTTAGTATTGGCACCTGTTTGACCTTGTTATCAGTATAAAAGACACCTGTCCACAACCTCAAACAGTCACACTCCAAACTTCACTATGGTGAACACCAAAGAGCTGTCGAAGGACATCAGAAACAAAACTGTAGCCCTGCACCAGCCTGGGAAGACTGAATCTGCAATTGGCAAGCAACTGTGTGAGCAATAATTAGAAAATGGAAGACATACAAGGCCACTGATAATCTTCGGCAGGGGATCTAGTGAATGACCTGCAGAGAGCTGGGACCAACGTAAAAAAGGCTACCATCAGTAACACACTATGCCACCAGGGACTCAGATCCTGCAGTGCTAGACGTGTCCCCATGCTTAAGCTAGAGCATTTCCGGGCCCGTCTGCAGTTTGCTAGAGAGCATTTGAATTATCCAGAACAGTATTGGGAGAAAGTCATATGGTCAGATGACACTAAAGTAGAACTCTTTGGTAGAAACACAACTCGTCATGTTTGGAGGAGAGACAATGCTGAGTTACATCCAAAGAACACCATACCTACTGTGAAACATGGGGGTGGCAACATAATGCTTTGGGGCTGTTTCTCTTCAAATGGACCAGGATGACTGATCCGTTGTCACAAGTAGCGCTGCAGCCCCTGGTCCGGGCTGCAGGTGCTATCGTCCCCCCATGTCCTCTTCTGCGCCCAGGATGAGCGATCCCGCGGTGCGCATGTCGGGCCTCGGACACACTCCCTCCGGTGCATTCACTTACCTCGCCACGCTCCTCATTCCCCGTGGCTGTCTGGCCGGCCGGTGCGCGTGGCCCCGCTCATTAGGGCGCGCACGCTGGCTTTCTCAGATTTAAAGGGCCAGCACGTTGGCAATTGGTTCTGCCATCCGCTGACCCTATATAAGGGATTCACTTCCTGTACCACCCTGCCGAATCCTTAACGCCCTTTGCTTATGAGAGGAAGCCTTGTTTTGCTCCGGTTTGTCACACCTGTATACCAGTCCCATCCGCTGCTGTCCTTTGACCTTGAACCTTCGCTGCCTGCCCTGACTTAGAGTTCGTCTACCGATTCTGTACCGCATTGCACCTCGGCCGCCTCCACAAGTCAGCCACATCAGGGATAGCGACCTGGTGGAATCCCGCCGCGGCAAGTTCATCCCGCCTTGTGGTGGGCTCTGGTGAAAACCGAGACCCACTTAGATTCCAATCCCTGGTGTGGTCTGTACCACCGCTTGCGGCGGTCCAGTGGATCCACTTTCCCGGATTGTTACATCCGTGTACATGAAAGTATGAATGGGGCCATGTATCGTGAGATTTTGAGTGCAAACCTCCTTCCATCAGCAAGGACATTGAAGATGACAATTATCCCAAGCACACTACCAGGGCAACAAAGGAGTGGCTTCATGAGAAGCATTTCAAGGTCCTGGAGTGGCCTAGCCAGTCTCCAGATCTCAACCCCATAGAAAACCTTTGAAGGGAGTTGAAAGTCCATGTTGCCCAGCGACAGCCCCAAAACATCACTGCTTTAGAGGAGATCTGCATGGAGGAATGGGCCAACATACCAGCAACAGTGTGTGCCAACCTTGTGAAGACTTACAGAAAATGTTTGACCTCTGTCATTGCCAACAAAGGATATATAACAAAGTATTGAGATGAACTTTTGTTATTGACCAAATACTTATTTTCCACCATAATTTGCAAATAAATTCTTTCCAAATCAGACAATGTGATTTTCAAGATTTGTTTTCTCATTTTGTCTCTCATAGTTGAGGTCTACCTATGATGTCAATTACAGGCCTCTCTCATCTTTTTAAGTGGGAGAACTTGCACAATTGGTGGCTGACTAAATACTTTTTTCCCCACTGTATGTTCCCATATGATGCTCATTATGGCCCAAATCCCTAAGTTTTCCTTGGCAAGAAGCCATAGGGGAGAAAACTTCTGTAACAGCATGTCATGATTTTTTTCTGGAAACCTCTATACACTTTCAGATGAAATAGGAGGTGGAACAGTATAGCCCCACAGAATTCTTGTAATCACTCTATACAACTCAGAGGTTGTATAAAGCTGTAAGACACGCGTGTTCACCCTATTGTTAGAGATCCAGCTTTTCCATGATTCAACTAATATTTATTCTCTGTGTGTACTAAACTAAGTGTTACTTTTGACTGTAGATGATCTTTTCCCTTCAGTACAGGACCCTGCTCTACATCTGACTATAACTGAGAATTGTGTCACTTGCCCCACCTATTGCATTAAAAAGTTGAGAACCAGCATTGTTACTTGACTAACAGGCTAAATAAGGCGTTCGGTAGGGAGGAATATGCTTTGTCACAACATGCTTTTTCAGATGTCAGAATTGCAAATATTTTCTGTCAACCTTCCTGGACAATAAATTTAAAGGGTTGTTCTCACCATGCTGTTTCACAAACAGCTTCAGGATTCCACTTGTTGTTCAGGCTGTGGGTGGTTCTACAGCAGTGATTGACATATCAGCTCTGCTATTCCTAGCTCAGCCTTTTAAAGGGACATTAGTGATGGAAGGATGTAAACAGAATGGCAGAAGGCTACAGACCTCTAAAGGGTTACATTTTATTGGAAAAAACACAAACAGCAGGTGACATTACCATCTAACCAGGGCTCTAGAGCCAGTTACAGCACATATAGGTGGTTGGTAACCTAGGGAAGCTTATGCACATAAGCAGGAGATAAGAACTTCTCTAGATCTGTAAGGAAGCAAAATCAGAACAGCAATGTAGTTGATAATAAATGTTTTTTCTGTGGGTTTCATTACAACTGTTTGATAATTTCTTTTCTATGCATCCATCTCAGATTATTATTTATAGGTATAAGCTGATGTTCATTATTGCCCTAAAAGTGATGGTGGGCAAGACTTGGCATTAACCTACCTAAGACGAAATCATGCCATTCTGGATAACTTGAACTCCTTACATAAATACATATTTGTTTCATGATCCCAACTATGCATTATTTTGATGCTCGGCCTCTTATATTTTATGCAATTCTTTCATACTGAAAAGACATTTTCTAAACAGGTAAAATATGAGTTTGCTATAGCTGACCTTCCAGCAGACATTAAAAGGGTTTTCTCACTACAATGATAAGCTTTTAACACATGGGAAAAGGAAGAGGAAGACTTTTTCTAAATACATTGCTTTGTTGACTTTTCTTTGGTCAGGAGATGAAGAAGATTTTATCTTCACTTAGAGCACACGTTTCGTTACAACTATCTCTTCCCACCTCCCCCTGCTCTCTTATCACTCATTGCTCTAACCTGCCATTACTCAGTCCGTCCATGGTGAGTCACCTTTTTATTTCTAGCTTCAGACTTTGAAAGCTTCTCGTTTAACTCAAGTAAGCACTCTTTCGAGTTGTGCAGCCTGAGAACTACATTTTTAAATCTCTTGCACTCATGTCAGTGCAACAGGAATAACAGAGCTGATGAGTCAGTCACTGCCCACAGTTTGAACTGCATGTGTGATTCAAAAGCTGGCTTTGACTCTGTGAAACTGCAAGGTGAGAAAACCCCTTCTCCCAAAGACATGCCTCCCTTTGCTTGGTGCTCCTTACAGTAAACACACTTTTCATACAACAACTCCATCCTCTGACAACAGAATAATTCTTGCTTAAATCTATACAGCTACACAGACAACAATTAAAGACAATATAAGAGCTATAGGTCCCCCACTAAAAGCCATGCCCCCCTTTGCTTTAATGTCCTACAGAAAAAAAATATGTCTTTAATGTGGGAATAATTGACATTATGGGGGACATGAGTGAAAACGGTTTACTGTTTTTATCAATATTAATTGTCATAGACTACAGAGGCTGTGTCATGACACTCAGTGAATCACAGTAGGAACATAGGGGGCTACATGTGTGAAAACTGTCTAGGTCTAAGACTTTCTTTGTTGCCATAGCAACCAATCAGAGCCCCCATTTTATCTTTTCATAGCATTTTATGACATGAAAGGGGCGCTCTGATTGTTTGCTATGGGCAACAAAGAAAGTCTTAGACCTAGACAGTTTTCACACATGTAGCCCCCTATGTTCCTACTGTGATTCACTGAGTGTCATGACACAGCCTCTGTAGTCTATGACAATTAATATTGATAAAAAGAGTACCAACTGTTTCTGATTCATCTCATCCATCAACTTTCTTATGGCTCATGCAAGTTAATTACTACTGATGTTGGATTCAGGGGCACCTTGAAATGTCTTTAACATTACATTTGTCTTTGGCAATCACTCTGACCCGAGTTTAAGATTGTTTCTGTTTAAAATGGTGACAGTTGATGGGTCATCCTTAAATGCTAGTCCCATGACTCATGCAAATATTAAACAGGACCTATCATGAGAAGATGGTTTTGCTTAATCTCCTCTCCAGCAAACGATATCTATCTCACCTCCCCCCTCACCCGCTTCTGATATGTGCCTTTTGAAGCAATACCTTTTGATCTCATAGCACTTAACGTCCTTGCATTTATTACATAGAATTTAATCAAATAGTTGTCAAGAATCATTACCTTCTTCCACTTAACTAGGTTTGATCTGCAAGGTGTCTACAATCTTTCCTGCAAATGAACTAGGATGAGTGGGAGACAGCTTGTCAAATATGGCATCTGCATTTTAAATCTTGTCATGCAATTTGGGCCTTGCAATGCCCCAACTATGCTTAAGAATTTAATCAATGATGTCTTTTGTGCCCACCTTCTGGATTGATTTTGGTGGCCTATCTGGTTGACATGTCAATAGTCTTTGAAAACTGCATTGTTTAGAGCCTTTTGAGAGAAAATCAAATGTACAATTAACTGGAACAATGTAAATCTAAGAAGGCAGAGTTTTAGGAAAACATGTCCCATTAGGGCTTACGGCCTTTTTTTGTGTAGTTTGTGTCCAAAAACTGTTGACACCCTGTTCTCTATATATATGAACTGTAGTACACCAAAGCTAGGTGCATTTTGCCAGGCATGACACTTTTGAATGCGCTTAAGGTAGGCGCATCAAATTTACTAGCAATAATATGCTATGCGCCTAAATTATGCTATGCGCCTAGATTAGGCACATCAATTATACTATGCAATGTATACCAGACGCCAGCTTTGGTACATCCCTCTGTCAAGGTACTATTAAGTTCTATACTCCTTTGTTTAATTTAAAAGCAGGGGCCTTGCATTCTGAGTTCATTTCCTTTTTTTGTACTTGGTACCCTACCTGCTGATATTGTTTTGGGTTTACCATTGTTACAGACTCACAACCCTGTAATCGACTGGGAAAAAGCTGATATTGTGATACTAAGCCCGAAGTGTCTTGATCATTGTTTAACTCTTTCCTTGCCCTCTGTTTCTTCCAGTAATCCGTCCAAGATTTTTCGGATGTATTTTCTAAATCAGGCTGTGAATTGTTTTCTCCTCATAGCCCTTATGACTGTGCTATCGAGTTACTTCTGAAAGTGAAGTTTCCTGAGGGTTGCATTTATAAGCTGTCTGCACCTGAGAGGGAGAATAGAAGGAGCATGTTAAAGTCTCTGCAAGGGTCATATCCACCCCTCTATCTCTCCTTGTATAGACTTTGTGGAAATGTATACAATTACGGTTAAATATCAGTACCCTTTCCCTTTATCCCAGATCTGTTCAGTCAGATATCTGGAAATACCTGGTTTTCCAAATTAGACTTATAGGCTGCCTATACTTTAATTCACATCTGTAAGGGAGATGAGTGGAAAACTGCATTTAATGCCCCTGATGGGCACTATGAGTATTTAGTGATGCTTTTTTGCTTAAGTAATTCAACTGCAGTTTTTCAAACTTCGAAAAATGGCATTTCAAAACCTTAAGGGGTGTTTGTATTTTTTTTATTAAAAAAAAAATTTTTGGTGTTTTTTTTACTAGGGGGTCAACCCTGGGAAATGTGTGCACTGTCCTGTAGATTCTTAGGGAGAATCACTCGTATGCAAAACTGGAAAAAAGTCCAAGAGTTACATTTCCTGGGCTATATATTTAAAACCCCGCATGCTTCCCCGTGTGGATCCCCTAAGGGTTTTGGGAGGTTGTGGAGGGGTAGGGCCCAAATTCTCGAAGCCCCTTGCGAGTTTTTTGGGGGTTCTTCAATTACTACAGAAAATTTATCCGTAGCTTTACTTCCATAGCCAAACCTTTGAAAGATCAGAAGCCCCCGTTTACAGAAGCCCCCGTTCTGGTTCAACCCAACCTCTCGCGGCCCTTTATTGTTGAAGTGGATGCTTCCGGGGAGGATGGGCCCCAGTTCGTCATAAGGGTCCCCCTCTCTGACTAACCTTCACACCTGAGCCTTTTTCTAATGAAAATTCTCCAACACAGAGATTAATTAAGACATTGGGAATCGGAATTTTTGCCATCAAGGGGGCAAGGAGTGGTGTCATTTTGGGGGGGGGCTAGAAAAAATAACTTTAATCAGGACCAAAAAATTGATTATCTCAAATCCGCCAAGAGACCCAATCCCAGGCAGGCTAGGTGGGTCCTATTTTTTACCAGATTAGACTTTGTTACCTACAGACCTGGCTACAAAAATGTCAAAGCCGATGCTCTGTCCCAAAGCTTCTGCGCCACTCAGTCTTCCAAGTTGACCTCAGAACCCATTTTAGTTAAAGGGGTGGTTGTACCAATGGTCTCCCCGGACCTAGCCAGTGATAGAAGACAATTTCAAAATTTAGCTCCTTCTCAATCCAGTGGGGGGTGTTTGTACCGTGAATTTAAATTTGAGTTCTTTACGGGCACCCAGGGATTGGGGAACTAAGGGGCCCCAATGTAGATATTTGGGATTAAAGCCCCAAAATTTTATGCGCTTACTAGATAGAATGTGCCCGATTTTTTTCCCCGCTCTACAGCGGGTCAAAATCAGGCCATTATGCGCTAACATAATTTGAAAGTGGAATCCCGTTCCGCTAATGCCCTGAAGCGGGGAGGAACTATAATCTATAGCTTGTATGGTTTTAGTGGCCCCGACTCTGCACCCTCCCAAAAAAGGCATTTCAAAGTGCCCCTTGTGCCTGTAATGTCCTGAAATGGCATTTGGAGGGTTTTCACTAATGTGAAGGGACTGCGCCTGATGTTGGGGTGCAATATGCCCGACTTTTGGCGCAACCCATTTATACATTTCCCCCCAAGAGTTAGTTTCCGTTCTTACCGGGGGCCTCCATGCTCTGTGATATCCCGCCAATGTCCCCCTGTGAGGTTTGTCAAAATAAAGGGTTTCCCTTTAGTTATCTTATGGGGGAATTCATCCTTTTCCAATTTCCCCAAAGGACCCCGTCATTTTCCATGGATTTACAAAATTTACCCCCACTGAGGAAGACTGTAATTTGGATAATTGTTGATGTTTCAGTAAGATGTGTCATTTTGTGCCCCCGTTCCAGCTTCCAAGCTCTAGAATTCTGTTACAACTCTTTATTTGTCATGTAGTTTTTTTCATGGGATTCATGAGAATATTGTTTCTGACAGGGGAGTACAGTTTGTAGCTAAGTTTTGGAGAGCTTTTTGTACAAAACTCAGAATTCAGTTATTATTTACCTCGGCTTTTTACCCTAATGGTCTAATGGTTAGACTGAACGGTTCAATTAGACTCTGGTACCTTAGGTGTTATTGTGCTGATAAGCAGTCTGACTGCATTACTTACCTCTCCTTGGCAGAGTTTATCATCAACAACTGTCATCATGTGTCCATCAATACTTCGCCATTTTTCTGAAATCATGTCTTTCATCCGCGTTTTGGTTCTCTCTCTTTGTCTGCCTCTGATAACCCCAAGATAGAGATTGAATCAGAAAGACTGTGCACAGTCTAGGCCCAGCTTCAGTTGAGCCTGAGGAAATCCCAGTCCATATATAAAAGGAACGCCGATAAGAGATGCACTGCAGGGCATGGGTTTGCTGTAGTGAATAAAGGTTGACTTTCCACCAAAAATATTAGACTTAAGGCTCCCTCTCATAACCTAGCTCCCAAATATATTGGTCCCTACACCATTCTACAGGTCATCAATCCAGTCACTTTTTGTCTTCGTCTCCCGCCGTCTTTCCGGATCCATAACGTCTTCCACAAGTTTCTGCTAAAAAAGTGCGTACCTCCAGTCAGTCCTCGTAGTGAACCTCCCCCTCCTATTTAGATAGAAGGGGATCTAGAGTTCGAAGTGGAACATTTAGTGGATTCCCGAAGAGTCAGAAATGCTCCTCAATATCTTGTTCATTGGCGAGGGTCTAGACCAGGGGAGCGCACTTGGGATCCTGTCTCCTTAATCCATGCCAATCAGTTGGTGAAGGGATTACACAAAAAGTCCCTCTTAAGCCCGGTCCAGGACTTAAGAGTCCAGTGGCCCCTCATAAAAGAGGGGGGAGTATTGTGAGGACTGCGTTACTTGACCTTCAAGGATTTTGTATCAGTCTCACCCATGGTGCGGCTTGGTGCTTGATGGGTTAAGCAATTGAGCCCATTAATGGCTGGGGTGGGGACTTTAAATCACTTCATGTCAGCCTGGCCCTGCTAGTGGTTCCTGTAGTATCCTAGCTGTCTGGTTTTGCTCTGCTGTTTTCTTATTTTGGCTTGTCCTCCTGTTACTTTCCCACTCTGTCCCTTTGTAATTTGCATTCTCCTGGTTTGACATCGGCCTGTAGGACTATTCCTATTTGTTTTCTGTGGTGTCTGTTTCTTGTTTGTCATATGTTTGTGTTCAATTTGGAACACGTTTAACTAGATTCAGCTCACTAAGAGGTTAGAGTGCAGGGCCATCCTTTTCGGGCTGGTTGCCCTGTTTAGTCAGGGTAAGCCAGGGTGAGACTATGACCCCTCTTACAACAGAGCTATGATATGTTTTTTGGCTCAAGACACGACAGAAAACTGGTGCGGCCCTATTCATACATGTTGCCCTTCATCTTCATCAATAAGCCAGACTGGTTATCAAAATATGGGTTTGGAATCACCTAGGAAATGGTAAACCAGAACAAAACAATATTCTTTAATACGATATTTAGCAAAGGAGATACAAAAATTCTTCTTAAAAAGCCATTTTTTTAACACCTAACAGATTATAATAAGATAATGGTATAAACTGGGACAATGTCCTCAAAAATAAAAGTACACAAATTAAATTGAATATATTCCTTATATAAATAAATGGGTTAAAAACATTCAAAACATAATTTGGTAACTGTAAGTGGTGCAATAAATGATAATAAGAAAGTGACTAAATTACTAAAGCAAGGAGACAGTGATGAAGCAGCAACAATGGAAAAGAGAAAACATTGTAAATGTATTCAAAATATTATTAAACAGCTTGACTTCCGGTTCCGGCGCGTTCATGTGAGACAGCAGGGAGAAGGAGCTCCGCAGCCGGCCCTCACTAGCAGAGCTTTACCTGGCAGCACGACGCGCATAGCTGCCGATATAAGCAGCGAACACCAGACAGAAAAGGGTGGCATAACGCTAGCACCCAAGAAGAAGCTGGGGAGCTCACATACTCCGCGGTGCAGAGCAGTGACAAGCCGCGTGGAAACCTAAGATGGCGCCCGATCCGCCCCGTGCAACAAGAAGCAGCAAGTCGGCACAATCGCAAGTATCCTCGGGGAGATAGCGATAGCAGCGATCAGGAGGCAGGGGCATCGGGTCTAGTGGCAAACTGTAAGGTACTGGCCCAAAAAGTAGCCAAGCTTCTAGCTCCGGACATTAAACAGTCCCTGGCAACGCTGGTGACAGAGACCATGAGGCAAATACAGGCTGATATCAGCACCCATAGTGCCCAAATAACAGACCTTGAGCAGAGAACTAGCAGCGTGGAGGATGATGTTCTAGGGGTGAGAAGCACCCTCCAGAAAGTAATAAGAATAAATAAATCCTTACAGGACAAAGTAGAAGACTTGGAAAATCGTTCAAGATGCAATAATGTCAGAATAATAGGGCTGCCAGAATCGATTTCTCAGTCGCAACTACCCAAAATTTGCTCAATAGACATTCCAAAAGCACTGGGACTGCCCTCTGAATGCAAGGTGGAACGTGCGCATCGCTTGGGCCCGGCACGAGACACTACTACCCAGGAGATGAGAGAGCCAGGCCAGTTATAGTGCGCTATCTCGACTTTGCTGAAAAATCTCTTGTTTTGCAGACATTTAGGGAAAAAAGAGGAAAAATATATATAAAAGGGCATAACATACTAATGTTTGCCGACTACTCTGATAAAGAGGAGGACGTTTTCACCGATATTCAGCGAGCTGGTCCAGAAACAGATACGATTCTCTCTAAAGTTTCCGGCAACTCTACGTATCTTTCTACCGAATGGCAGATCCGAGTCCTTTACCATGCCTGAAACAGCTGGAAAGTTTATGTCGGACATGGAACGAAAGGGGGAAGACATAAGAGGAGAGAGGATGGAGAGAACACCAAGCCCGCGGAGGAGACGGAGATCATCAGATACCCTTTGCGATTCACCAACATCGCGTTCACCTTTAAGACAATGGACTATGGACATCCAAGCTCTTCCTCCCTGTTCAGCGAGAAAGCGATGAGTGATCTTATTGTTATTTCTATTGATTTGTCTTTCCTAGGAGAAAAGTTAGAGAGTTAACATAACACAGTTAGGTAGACGAGCAAGTTGGTATAATAATGTTTCACTCTTATAGGTATAAGAAATAGGCAGAGTAGAATTGTGAAGGCTTGCACATACACCGTGAGTTTCGACAGGAGGGTCGGGGGGAGAGGGGGTGGATGATAGGTGGACACAGGAGGTTCCTGACTTGCCTTAGGTTTAGAGAGGGAGAGGAGGAAATCACATGCACGAAAAAAGTGAAGTCAACAAACAGAGTTTGAAAATGGAAAAATTTGAGGGTTCCGATGTTTATGAATATTTAAATGTTATTAGCTTTTGTTTTTCTCTTGGCTGGCGTAAATCAGACACTTTCTCTAGTGAAGATACTCAAACGAGATGTGATAGTAATAACAGTAGAATGACTATGCAGACATATTACAACGGGGAATACATAATCGACAATATACCGACCAATGACTAAATTAATTACTTGGAATATTAAGGGGCTTAACTCCCCCTATAAAAGGAGAATGGTACATTGCCACTTAAAAAAATTAAAAGGGGATATAATTTTATTACAAGAAACACACCTGAAAGCAGATGATATTCAGAGAATGAATGTGGGTGGGAGAGGTAGTGGGTACACCGACGATAGGAAACAAAGCGGGAACCTTAATATTAATACACAAGCAGGCCCAATGCTCGGTGGTACACTCGAGATCTATCAGAGAGGGCAGAATACATCATGTAATTTTGAATACCCCGTCAGGACGGATGAGCATCTATAATGTTTATGCTCCCAATAATCCTGATAAGTGATTTTTTAGGGACCTAGAAGCAAATATTCTACAAGACCGTGAACCTCAGGTGTTAGTGGCTGGGGATTTTAATTGTGTCATGGACTTGAGAGAGGATAGAAAAAGGACGAACCCAATGTCCAGACAGACAACACAAGGTATATCATTTCTGGCCAAGATGCTGGAGAACACTGGATTAGGGACATATGGAGGATTAGCCATCCAGAAGGTAGAGATTTTACCTTTTATTCTCATGTTCACTCGTCATAGTCTAGGCTACACTATTTTCTACCTAATGATATGGTAGTGAGGAAAGTAACTGAAGTTGAGATCCTAGACATAATAATATCTGATCACGCCCCAGTAGTACTCACAATACAGGATACATACCCCAAGGGCTCGGATATCTTCTGGAGGTTCCCGACATTTATGGCTCGTGAGGAAGAATTTCAGGATAAACTTAAGGGGTGGTGGATGGAATATTCTAATGACAACAGAGAACATAGCGATAACCCCTTTCTATTTTGGGATGCAGCAAAGGCAGTAATAAGAGGCAAGATATTAGCTTACACTTCAATGGTCAAGAAAAAGACCAGATTAAGACATCTGAAAGCCACTACAAAATTAAAAAATAGTTACACTAAATATCTCAACTTCCTTTGTGAGGCAGATAAGCAGGCCTGGAAAGAAGCGAAGTTGGAATTTGAGATATGGCAAGAGAAGATAGAAAAAAATTATTGTGAACGCCAGCAAGCTGACTACTTTAGATTTGGTAATAAGTCAGGTAAAATACTGGCCAATATGGCCAAAGAAAGGAATAAACCAAGCATTATATAAGAGTTGAGGGACTCAACAGGACTTAAACACAAGGACCCAAAAGAGATAAATAGTATTTTTCATGAATTCTATAGTACACTATATAAAGCAGACACCCCTGAAAAAGACTTTACCTTCCTTGACAAGTCGCATTTTAAAATAAAGTCGGAGGAAGATCTGGCACTGTTGAATTCCCCGGTAACTGACAAAGAAATTCTGAGCACGATTACTTCTCTTCCAAATCGGGCCTAGATGGCCTAAGCTCAGAATTTTATAAAATCCTTGCCCCAAACATAATAACGGATCTCAGAGCAGCCTTTGAAACCATAGTATCTACAAAAACAATGCTAAACTCAGCAAAAACAGCATACATCAAAGTGCTTCATAAACAGGGCAAAGACCCAGCTTCCCCAAATTCATATAGGCCAATCTCTCTCATTAATCAAGATGCCAAGATTCTCTCTAAGATTATGGCCAACAGATTAGCCCAATTTTTACCCAAACTGATAGGCACAATTCAAAATGGCTTTGTCAGAGGGAGGTCAGGGGTGATAAATATACGAACAGTGCTGGCAGTTCAGGATGCACTATTTGAATCTAAAGATAAGGAAGACACACCAACCCTCTTTGCCTTAGATGCCGAAAAGGCATTTGATAATGTCAAATGGCCCAGGTTGAATGCTGTCATGGATAAAATGAAAATAGTGGGGGAGTTCAGGAACTTTATAGCGGCGGTATATAATGACCCCCAAGCCAGGGTGAACACCCCAAGTTTCTTATCGGGACCTATAAGGTTACAGAAGGGGACAAGGCAGAGATGCCCTCTGTCCCTTTTACTGTTTAATATAGCACTAGAGCCACTCATACATCACTTGATTTCCTCTGAGACTTACAGAGGTATAATGGTGGGGGAGAAAGAGGTGAAAGTCTGTGGGTTTGCAGATGATTTATTACTTTTTGTTCGCTCTCCTGTGCAACATGTGGAGCAGATCATCAATGAGCTGTCGGTGCTAGAGGAATTCACAGGGTACAAAATAAACGGGGCTAAAAGTCAATTACTGTTTCTAGGTAAAAGCCCCAATATTTCAAGTCTTAGGGGGAAGGTGGAGATCTCGTCAACGTTTCTAACTTATCTTGGGATAAAGATTGGTAGAGAAACCTCTTCTCTATATCATTTAAATTATGCCCCCCTGATAGAGAAGATTCTGAAAGAACTGGAGAAATGGGGAAATCTACCCATATCCCTGTTTGGGAGAGCTCATCTAATAAAAATGATGAGCTTCTCTAAATTATTGTACCCCCTCCAAAACATCCCTCTATTATTACGCCACAAGGATATAAATAAACTGCGAGTGGCATTCACAGCTTTCCTATGGTGTAAAAAGAGACCCAGGATCGCCTATAAAAAATTAGTGTTGCCTAAAAGGGAGGGAGGATTACAAATGCCGGATATCCGTTTATATCATTTGGCCTCCTTATTAAGACATGTTAGGGACTGGCTACATGGTACAAATTACTTTTCAAATCTATCACTGGAACAGCAGCTGGCAGGCCCATACACATTGCGAGCTTTGCTGCACACT
The DNA here is from genome assembly GCA_025379985.1 of Phyllomedusa bahiana. Taxonomy (NCBI): domain Eukaryota; kingdom Metazoa; phylum Chordata; class Amphibia; order Anura; family Hylidae; genus Phyllomedusa; species Phyllomedusa bahiana. Next base: position 14,364 of record JAODAL010009164.1, read on the forward strand.
CCATACAAGTGCTTACCCAGCTCGGTGAAACATAGTGTGACACTGAGGGACACGGTTGCTACATGGAAGTCAATTCATAAGATGTATGGGCTTCCCATGCACATATCTAAGTATGCTCCATTATGGGACCTTCCTGCTTTCCCTCAGGGTAGGGAAAATAAGCTCTATCGGGAGTGGAAAGACAGAAATATATCCATTATATCTGATTTGTTACACCCCACGGAAAATAGATTTTTGAAATGGGAGTTTAATAAAGTTTAATCTAAAACCCAACCAGGTTTTTCAATATATTCAGTGTATGCACTTTTGTAAAGGTCAAGTTAGTAATCTGCCAATAGCAGAAATCAAGGGAGAGTTCGACCATTTGGTAGGCCAGCAGGGGAACCCCGTATCATTGTCGACATTATATAGTTTCCTGAGAGACAGAGCACTACAAAAAGTTAATAACAATTGCTTTAGCTCTTGGGATGTGGAATTGGGGGGTATAGAAGCTAGACAACAGATTAAATTGGGCCTCACCACAATATGAAAGGTAATAATCAATGAGAACTGTGGCCCATAAGGCCACATATGTTTTCGATTCCCCTACGGGTGCTCCCCCCCATCTTGGAGAGTGCCCGAAATGCAACCTGCGAGGCGGGTTCTACCGGTTGGGGAAAATGCCCACGATAACAAAGGGGTACGGGGAAAGTGTACTGCGCTTGTGAAACGGTATGGTTTTTTAAAAGGGACCTGACACCCCTATCAATGAAATTTTCACTTTTTCCCCGTGGGGTGAGGGACATGACTCACAATCCTTCATCAAAACTAAAGGGGTACGTTTAACACTGCTTGCAACTAAAAAATGCTTCGGGGCTTGGCTGGGGTAAGCCCTTTTAGCTTGCAAAAAAATCTAGAAATATTAAAGAAACTGTTAACCATAGACAGAATAGAGATGGAAAATAATAGGGAGAAAAAAACTATAATATTTTTCAAGACATGGAAACAATTTATTGTTAAGATTTTCTCAGATGCAGAGATCGTTGATTTGATGAATCCCTTAAGATGCACGTCATATTATCTTCGGGAGAAATTAGGGAACTCACTGGGTAGACTGGTTATTGGGGACCGCAATTGACAACCGGGGGGAAAGAGATCCACTAGATCAAATGAAGGAGAGGCCTCCGATCACAGGGCATTATTTCGGAATATTGCGTTGAGAAGTAGGCGGAGTTTACAAATATAGTGGCGAGGTATAAGAATTGAAACTCCGGATTGATAGGGAAATAAATAGGTTTGTGACAGAAGAAAAACAAGTTTTATTTGAGTTTAGTTAGCAGAAATGTTGTTTCGAGAATTGACAGTTTGACAATGTTTGGAACCACAATAATCGCATTGGATGTCAATGCTGTTATTTAATCTCAGAAATTAATCTAAATCCAGAGGAATAAAAGTAGATGATTGTTTTTGCACAGAAGGTAAAAAGAAAATAGAAGAACCACAAAGAAAAGTGATCTTACCTCCAAAACTTTTAATCACAGGTATTTTACAGCTTTTGCGTTTATGTAATGTTGTTTCTTTTACGTGTGATTGTAATGAGAACTGTTCTACTTCTCAATAAAAAATGTGGTTATAAAAAAAAAAAAAAGCAGCTTAAATAAAGAATATTAAAATAAAGGCTTAGCCCTATGGGAATAATGGGTGTAACTAAGAGGATTAGAAAAAGGCCAATTTATTAAATATCTCTGCTGTATTTAGACAAGAAAATCCGATGACAGATTATTGAGGGTTTAAAAGGTAATTTTCCAATTTGATGTCATTGCTAGTCCCCCCTTTAAAACCAAGTAGAAAATTAAAAATTCTAGAGGGTATTTTTCATGAGCCACCCCTCATAAAAATTTAAAGGGCCCATGTATGAAAACTGTCTATTTTAAAAATTCACTTTTTTGCCATAAAAAACCACATTTCAGCAGTCTTTTTTCATTTCAATGGTGTTCGGAAAAATGAAAGGGGGCACTCTGATTGGTTGCTATGGGTAACAAGGTGAATTTTAGACCTAGACAGTTTTCATTCATGTGGTCCTAAGTCTTGAAATAGATAGAAACTGATTTGTAATGTTTGAGATTTCAATTATGACAGGATTTGCTCAACAGGACTAGCTTATGACAAATACATTGCTAATATTCAAAGAGGGTCTAATGGCGATCCCAGAAACGAATGGCCTGTAAGTTTATTCTCTATTGTAGGTAAAATATTCTAAGGTTTTCTAATACATGTTATCGGGGGCCCAAATTTATGAAAAAAAACTTAAAAATCAGAGAACAAGTTTATTTGCCCTTTCAAACTAATCTGATCAGCTTCTACAATGAGGTGAATTTTGCACTAAACCTGTGTCTAGGGAATGCTGGTGTTTGACAGTAGAAGCCATAAATGACCCTTTGGGCAAGAGGTAGTGCCAGAGTTCGGGAGGAATGTGGAAAAAAGTAAAAAGCCCAGGAAAGCAGGGACGTTCATTAAGCTACTATTGGTTCAGAGACAGGGAAGTCAGCACTAGGAGCCCTGATAATAGTAATCCAATAATAGTGAGGAGGCCAGAGATGAAAAGATAAAGCAAACTAGACTGCAAGAGCACTGGAGTACACCTGAGCTGGGGAAAGTGTGGTGAGGGAAAGACATGGAAGAATACAGTGGATGGAGAGGGAGACTCCTGTTGCACATGTATGCCACCAAAAATGTGAGAGACTCAGATGTTTAGAGAGTAGAAAGAGTGTACCTTCCCCCCCCCTCTAGCTACGCCTTTGTTGGGGAGATGGTAATCATTACCTCAGCAGTCAATACATATTTGGCATATTGGATGTCCCTACTTCAGGTGCATTCAAATGTGTTGTGCATGGCGTATAATGCTACAGTTCATTTATATAGAGAATAGGGCGTCAACAATTTTTTGGCACAAAATACAACAAAATGACGCAACCCTAATGGGATGTGTCACCCTTTATGTTTTTTTATCAGTTATGATATCCAGGCCACCAAGAAGTTAGGTTTCATACAATTCTTATGCTGGGTGTTTTTTAGCCAGAGTGGTTTCATTTATAAAAAAAAAAATGTCTGACAGTAAGACTGTCTTTGTTGCCCACAGCAATCAATCAGAATACAACTTTCATTTTTGAAACAGCTCTGAAAAAATGAATTCTGAGCTGTGATTGGTTGATGTGGACAACTAAAACCGTCTTACTATTAGATGGATTTGGTAAATAAGGTCCAGTGTTTTATTACACTCACATACCTTACGACTTTTAGGGATTGCAAAGAGGGACACATCAGACCATGCCTCTAACCACGCCCAAACACATGACTCCCACCCGGGCCCTCCCTACCGCATCCCAAACACATGACATCACACCAGGGGACGCCTCTAACCCCAAACAAAAAAAATGACATCACACAGGCTATGCCCCCTAAAAACCCATCAAAACCCCTGATTCACACCGGCCACCTCTAACCCCCATAAAAACATGTTTACACCAGGCCAACCTCTAACCACTACAAACACAGACATCACCCAGGTGGGCGCTCTAACGCATCCAAAACTGACACCCGGCCAACCTCCCAACACATCCAAAAAACCTGACATTCACCAGGCACGCCTTAACACATCCCAAAAACCCCCGATCACACCGGTATGCCCCTAACCAATCCCAAAAACTAACATCACACCCGCCTATGCCTCTAACCCCATCGAAACATGAACCACACCAGGCAATGCTCTAACCACATCCCAAAAACCCCGAAATTTATACCAGGCCCGCCTTAACCACATCAAAACACTGACATAACCAGGCCACGCCTCTAACCACATCCAAACACCTGACATCACACCAGGTCACGCCTCTAACCACATCCAAACACCTGACATCACACCAGGTCACGCCTCTAACCACACCAAAACACATTCATGCCTACTTTTTAGTCAAAGAGAGACACATTTTCAGGATTGCATTGTTTCCAATGATGAAACATTAAGTACGTTTTATGCAGTTTTTGTACGTCGGAAGCAATAGATACTTTTTTTAAAACAAGACAGTCAGTTTTGACAATTATTTTCCAAATGAAAAAAGTGGGACATTTATAGAGTAAAAAGGGACGAGGGACAAGGGTTAAAAATGGGACTGTCCCCTCCCCAAAAGGGACAATTGGAGGTGTGCACTTATTTTGCATCAGTATATTTAAGATGAAACCTACTAACAGAAAAGGTATATGTCATACCTTTAGTTTTATGTTTGCTAGAAGTAAAAAAAAAAAAATGGATGAACATATTTATTCCCTAATTTTTCCCAGGGCTTATATATGTGACTGATCTGGAATCTTTAGTCCTCTTTTAACCATTTAATAATAGAAAGATGTTGTAAATTAGTCTAATTTATTTTGACATTATGGAGTAGTTAAAATTAACCTGGCTGGCTAAATCGATCAATGTATGTACATCTAGAATCATTGCGGTGGATTGTGTATAATTGAGGAATATTGTCCCTCATAAGCATTTGTTGGGTTTAAAAAAAAAGATTGTGTAATTGGTTTTAAAATGGGGCTACTCCCGTACCAGAATGGGGGAAAGATCCTACGCTGAGGGGGCAGTATTGGGTCCTCTTTTTTTTAATGTATTTATTAACGATATAGTGGAAGGGTCAATAGCACATTTTTCTATTTTTGCAGATGAACACTAAGTAGCGGGGTAGTACAACTATGGAACATGCTCAAAATTGCAAGAGACGGAACCTGGTGCTTGGGCATCCACTTGGAAATTGGGTTCAATGTGGATAAATTAAGGTTCTCATCGGGGTACGCATAATCTGCAGGCATAAGCCTAGGGGAAAAGAAAAACTTGAAGTCGCTGTTAAAAAGTTTCTGGGCTTCCCTTGTAGATCATGACACAGAAAGCATGCAATGTCAATCAGCTGCCTTGGGGGCAAGTAAGAATTGGCGGTTTTAAAGAGGAAAGGACTCACGGGAAAAGGAGAAATTCAAACTCTTATAAAGCTTTGGGTGTGCCCTACTTAGAATATGCTGTTCATTTTCTGGGCCCCATTTTAGAAAGATTTTTGGGAGAGAGGGGTTGCAAAGCAAACCAAACAAAAAAGGGGGAATCTCGTTATGGGGGGTTAGTAAATTTAAACTTTTTATCTTGGGGAAAAAAGAGGTTCAGGGGGACTTTATTAATTTATAAAAATCTTAAAGGGTCCCTAAAAAAAGTTGAAAAAATTATTTCGGGTAAAACCCCCCTCAAAAGACAGGGGACTTCCTGGGCTAGAAAAAAAGGAAATTCAATCTCCAGGGGGAAAGGGGGTTTTTCCCACTGTAAAACTGTGAATCTGTGGAATAGCCTGCCTGATGACTGTCACAGCAACCCAGTAGAGGTTTTCAAGAAAGGCAGAAAAATTACCTAAAACAAAAAAAATTTAAATTTACGTATGGCTTTTAAATATTCGGATCCTGGTGGGCGGTTTTGTGGTCAGAAAGGGTTTCCCGTGGAACGGATTGGTTCTTGCCTTATGGGCTTCAGGGCATTAACTAGTGGGGAGGCTGGGCTTAGAATCCTTGTCTCCCTCCCTTCAACCACATTTTACCCACCCTTGGTTGAACTTGATGGATACATGTCTTTTTTCAACCGTACTAACTATGTAACTATTTAACTATGAAATATCCAGTATATGTTTTACATTATATGCAACACAAATGATGACCATTTTATTAAAAGCAGCATTTTCTCCTTTACATGACATTCCATCTTCTACATTCAAAGTATTTATAGTACTTATGATGTGTATACGATGGACTATAATGATAGTGCTTGAGCATGTTTCTCACATTTAATTAATTAAAATGTGATTTCAGAGAAAAGAGTATAAAATCTTAATCAGAAACGAGAGAGAGTGGTTTGAGAACCAAAAAGAAAGTGGATTTTACTAACACCATTTGATCAACTACATGATTAACCAGGATAGCCAGTAGAGATGGGTGAATTGATTCTAACGAAGGGGAATTCGTTTAGAATTTCGGGAAAACTTGGGTTCTAACGAAGTCGAAGTTTGGGGCTCGGGTGAACGAAGGGGGCTTTTTGATTGATAAAATGGTGCGGCAATGGCGTTACATGGGGCAAAGCACTTGGGGGAAAAAGGGGGCATAGCCGCATGACATGTGCAGAGATAACCCAAATCAGAACCCGGGGGGATTTGTGCTACGCACTATAAATGGGGGCGCGAGCGGGAGTCACATCCTTCACTGTACTAACAGGAAGTGCTGCTGCGGCGATTGTGTAGCGATAGCTCACTGAAAAACTGATTTTTATAAGCGTTTTGGGGGGTGTCCGCTTTTCTCAGAACTGCTTCCTTAATGTTCTATTTCTGAATTTTTGGGGTTTTGGGATTGAACCCCATGTGCGTCCACTGCAGTGAAAATTTTAATGCTATATGCAACAGCACATTGAATATTCGGGGGATCTAAGCCATTTCCCTTTTTTTATTCTTTAAAGAAAAACAGCGTTTTTTAAAATCAAAACCACTTCATTTTTGGCTGCTCAATTCTTTTAAGCAATTTAATCCGGGGGTTTAAAAAGCTTTGTTTTTCTGCTGTGGTACAAAATAAACCGATTTTTCGCCGCCAAAAATTAAAAATTTTCCTGTAGCATAATTCAAAAAAGGAAAAAGGTTTAATTAAAATTTTTTCTCTTGTTGTGAGCTAAAAAACACACCATTGTAACACCTAAAAGCTCGTATTTTTGGGGTTTTTCCAATTTTTTTTGGCGAAATTTAATCCAGGGGTTAATTAAGCTTGTTTTTTGCTGTGGTGACAAAAATAAACCGTCTTTTCACCGCCAAAATTAAAATTTTTTGAGCATAATTCACAGCAAGGTTAATTCAATTTTTTTCTTGTTTTTTGCTAAAAAACATGCCATTGAAAACACCTACAAAGCCGAAATTTGTGGTTGCTCAATTTTTTGCCGCAAAACATCCGGGGGTTAAATTAACGTTGTTTTTCTGCTGGGGTGACTAAAATAAACCGTCTTTTTCACCGCCAAAAAATTTAAAATTTTCCTGTATATAATTCACAAGCGAAGGTTAATTAAAATTTTTTTTCTCTTGTTGGTACGAAAAAAAAACCCATTGTAACAGACTACAAAGCTAGTAGTTTGTGGCGCTCAATTCTTTTGTGAAATTTTCATCCAGGGGTTAATTAACCGTTGTTTTTCTGCTGGGGTGACAAAAAAAAACCCGTTTTTTTTCACCCCCAAAAAAATTACAATTTTCCTGTACAAATTCACAAGCGAAGGTTTTTTAAATTTTTTTTCTTGTTGGGGGTGCTAAAAAACACGCCATTGTAACCCCCTAAAAAGCTCGTTTTTTTTTGGTTGCCAATTTTTGCGCAATTTACATCCAGGGTTAATTAAGCGTTGTTCTCGTGTGGTATAAAAGAAAATGTTTATTTCACCGCCAAAAAATAAATTTTTCCTGTACATAATCACAAGCGAGGAAATTTACAATTTTCCTTTTGTTTTAGCGTAAAAAACACCCAAGTAACACCTACAAAGCTGTAGCTTTTGGTTGCTCTGCAGTTGTACTCAGTAAAAAAAACTTTTTTTTTTAAACACTGCCAAGAAGAAATTCTGTAGCATTTTTCAATCTGAAGGTTAATTAAGCTTTTTTGGGTTTTTATATTCAGTAAAATACACGAGTTTTTAAACGGCCCTTTCAAGCAATTTTTTCCGCCCCTTTGTGGGGCCCAATTTAACAAAGGTTCCAAGCTTTTCTGGGTTCATTTGGGGTCAAAAACAGGGGTGAATTTACATATCAATTCTTCATCAAACATTTTCTTACATTTTAGAACAAAAAGTAAAAGTCGACGAGGGTGGCGGTCTTCACCCCGATGGCAGAAGCACAAAAATTCCCCCGGCCCAGGGTTTCAGCACGCAAGGGGACTAAGCAGGGGGGCATCGGGGAGGCCACAATGCCGCTGTCACTTAAACGGCCTGGGGTTGTCACAACCCAATGGGTTTTTGATTTGGGTTGATAGGTCATCCATTCCTCCCCGATGACACTGAAACCCCAGCCAAGGGGGCGGTGGGAAACCCCAGACACAACCCTTAGTTGGGTGGCCCGGGAGCAGGGGCAGCGGCCCCCCTGTCCCCAACCCGCCTCTGTCTCATCCGGGTTCCCTAGCCAGAATCTCATGTGGTCTGGGCCCCACGCCCCAAAATACGAGGATGAACAATTTTGGGAGGGGAGTAAAACAGCTATTTGCAGTGAAGAAAAGGGGGGAATATCCCCGCTTTTGAGGGAGGGGGAAAGTATAATGGGGAGTGGCATGGGAGGCTGTTTTTGAGGGGTCGCCTCTCATACCCAAACCGTGATGGGAAGCAGTGGCGTGAAATACAAATAGTGGATGTAGCCACCGCACTTTGGGGGGGGAGGCAAGGCTTCATCATCGTCAGGGGAAAGGGCGTCACTTGGCACCGGGACGGCGCAGCCTCAAGTGGGTAGTGTGGCCCTGAGTCAGCGGGTAGCAGCAGGTGAGGTTGGGGCCAAACGGCCACGGGGTTTAAAAAAACCCCGCTTCGCGTCCAAGAAAGTGCGGCACAGGGCTAGCGAGGCAGCGGCGGGAGAGTCACTCAGTGCGGATGTTGGCGGTAAAATCCGATATCGGCGGGGGGGCATTTTTGCAAGACACCGGAGGACCCAATATGGGGAATGTAGAGTCCTTTCAAAATGGGGCCAAGGCTAAGTTTGGGACCACGGCCCTGCGTCACACATGCGCCCCTAACCCACCGGTGCCCCGGGAAACGTGGTTCAATGTGGGGGGGTCCATCCTGCCGCCACAGCAAACCAGCAGCAGCGCCCCTGGCACCATTTCCATTTGCACCAGTCAAAAGGGTCCACCACTCTGCAGAAGGGATCTGTTTCTCTTTGCTCATCTCCCGTCCAATGCCCGCTCCACGTACTCAAGGCGCCAGCAGTCGTTCACGGGGATTGCAAAGAGACCGAAAGCGCCAACCATCCTAAGGGGCAAAACCGTACTCCTGTCCCAAATTGTTGGGCGCAGTCCCTCCCTTTCCAAATGGTGGCCTCTGCACCGTTCAAGAACTAAGGCTTGTGCCCAGGCCCAATGGGGAGTTCCAACTGTAATTTCCCTTTTTAAACACATACCCCCACTTCCCTTTTAAAAATGTAGAACCAAAAGGGGGGGATTTCCTTTTTTCTCAACGGTTTTTTTCCCAAAGGGGGGCAAAGGCACGCAACGTTTTGGGGGCTGTAACCCACGTTTAGGGGCCCGTAAAAATTTCCCCCTTTTCGGGCCCCCTGGGAATGGGGCTTTCCCCCCCAGCCACACCAACAACTTGGACAGGGAGACCGGGCCCCTTTTTCCCCACGTTGTCAAACTTTCGGCTCCTGCGCCAATGTCCGCCTCCCCCCCCTCCACCCCACCACCATCCACCTCCACAATACTTCTTTCCTCATACCACAAAGTGTAGGGCACGCGGGGTCCCCGCAGTTTTTACACCTGGCTTGCCTTTGGGGAACAAGCACACAGGGGGGGAACTGCTCCGCCCTCATGCAGGCCCAAAAAATCGATGTGTTCTTTCTCCGCGCCAACGGCAAAACGGAACCATGGGACGGACAAAGGGGGGGAACATGGTGTCCCCGGCTGCACCGAGGAGGGATGGGTGCATGTGCCCTGCATGGCGCCCCAAAGGGTTTCAATCTGGTTTTTGAAAAGGGTTTCCCGAAAATCTTCCACCGTTTTTCAGAAAATTTTGAAAAAGCCAAAAACTGTGGGATGCCCTTCTTTCCCTTTCCTACCCAAACCAGGAACACCCTGCTCGAGTTGCAGCGGCAGAAAAGGGTTTCCCCCCCAAAACAAATCTTATAAAGCGATGTTTCCAAACCCCTTTTTAATTCCCCCCCTGGGACATGTTTTTACCGACTGAAAGAACAAAAGAAAGGCCATTAACATTTTTTGATTACCAGGGGGAAAAGGAGTACTCCCCTGTGTAACTTTTATTTCCCAGTTGGGAGCCATTCGGGACACCTGCCATTTGTTGAGGCCTTTTTCGGGGGAGGCCACTTTTTTGTCAGTCGCCAGACAAAAGGGGAAAATTAATAACGTCTTTCCCACTGCTTAATGTCCTGGAACATATCGGGAAAAACTTCGGGGCAGGGCTGGGGCCTTTTGGCCCGACTACATCTCCGGGCCAAAAAGATTCGGGGGGAACAGAAAAGGGAGGGGAGGAAAGGGGAGGGAGGACTTTGGGACCGAAGCAAGGGAAGGGGGGAAATGGAGGAATCTCCCCAAGGGCCCAAGAGCGGGATAGCAGGACCCCGGCGAGGAAAAAATAGAGAGGAAGACAAGGCAAAGCCCCCAAAAGGGTAAGGGGGCTAGAAACATGGAATGGGGCGAAGGGAGTTTTGGGGGCCTTTCCCAGGCAGATGGCCGCACAAAGGGCTGGATTTTTCCTTTAAATTGAAAAAGGGCCTAAATAGTAAGCATCCGCAGGGGTGATTCTTTTCTTAAATTAATTGGGAAAAACCTTTGCTCGCCCCGGTTTCCAAAATAGGGGAAGTTTTTTGGGGTTAATTTTTGGTTTTTGGAGTGGAAAAATTTTTTTAAATAAAGGGAAATTAATAGTAGTTGGGGGATGTAGTATATTTTTTTTGAAGGGGAGGGGGGTTTTTTAAGGCCCCCCAGTACAGGCCCCCCGGCCCCGGGGGGAAAAAATATGTGGGGGGGGTAGGGACCACACCTTAAGAAAAACCAAAGGCATTTGGGAAATGCGTTCCCTTTACCCCCTAGGAAATATTCCCAAAACAAAAGGGGGAAACCTGGGGGGAACCCAAACCAAATTTACATTGGTGGAGGCCCCTTCCATCCATTTAGGAAAACCCCCGGGCTTATGTGGAACCAAACGGGGAAGGTTTTCCCCCAACATGGAGGCAGTGGAAAAAAGTGCCGCCCCCGGGAAATTTGGGGTGAGGGGGTTTTCCCTAAGGCGGGGGAATTAAAGGGAAAACCCCCTTTTTTGTCCACAAAGGGTTTTAACTAATTTTTGTGGGGGGAAATCAACCGGAGGAAAACCAGTTTTCCCAACCCCAACACAAACCCACGTGAAATATAAAATTGAAAAAGGGGGAAAAATAAAGGAACAAATCACAGCCCAAGGAAATTGGGACCCCAATTCAAAATTTAAAAACCTTTTTTAAAAAAAATTTTTTAAAAGTTCCAAGGGCCCCCCCATTTACCCATAAAACATCCAAGGGGGTTATAAAAGGGAAAAAAAAAAAAAAACAAAAACCCCCCTTAAAAAAAGGGGGTAGGTTTTCCCCTTTTCCTTAAAAAAAGGAAAATTAAAAATTTATAAGTAAAATTTAAAGGTTTTTAAAGATTTAAAAAGGGTTTTGGATGTTGGGGGGGGGGTAAAAAAAAGGTTGTGTTGTGGGAAATCCTTTTAATGAATTAAAGGGTATTAAGGTTTTTGAAGAAATAAAGGGAAAAAAGTTGAAAAAATGAATTTTAAAAGAAATTTTAACCAAAAAATAATTTTAATTTATTTTTACCCCTTGGGTACTTATGTTTTTAGTAAAATTCAAAAATGAAAAAGATGTCCAAACATGCCCCCCAAGATACCCCCAACGTTTTTTCTCCCCCAAGATACAGAGGGGGTTCCTCGGGGGACCAAAAGTTTTGGGGTTAATTCCCTTGTATGCCCACAATGGACCCCCTGGCTAAACAGGGCAACCACTATTTTGGTTGACCTGACCCCTTGGGCGTCAGCCCTTACAAAAACCTTTAACGCCCACCCAAACTGTGAAAATGAGTCGGTTTTTCAAACTCCTGCCTCAGCCACTTTTCTAAATCCGCCACCCCCCCGATGCCACAAAACTGCTGACTTTTTCTCCATCTGCCCCCAAAACCATTTTTCCGGGGGACGGGTATTGCCACCCACCTCCACACTCGTCATTGGCCATTTCCCTGACCTCATGCTCTGTTTTTTGCTGGTGCCAGACATCCACACTGGCCCTTTGGGTGCCACTCTCTGACCTCATGCTGTTGTCCTGCCCCCGGGTCACCCCCCTCTCTTCTTGGGTGCCACCTGGGGCCTATTTCCCCATTTTTTCCACCCCCAAAATGCCCATTTGCCACGTCTAAACCTCATGCGCTGCCACCGTCACCTCCACTCCCCTGCCATTGGCCACTCTTGGGCCAAAAAACTCCATTTTTTGGGCCCCCCTCCAGAATGTGTTTTGTGCCTCTGTCGCCCTTCAGGGCGCTGTGTGGGGCTGCTGCCGTGACCTAACACGGGTTCATTTTTCCACTCCGGGGGGGGGAAACCCTGTTTTTTGGGGGGGGGGGGGGGGGGCCAACCGTTCCAGAATGTCATTTTTCCCACTGCCCTGACCTCATGCTCCTGTGGCTGCTGCGGGACCAACACACCATTCTTTTGTCCCCACTGTCTGACCCATGCTGCTGCTGTGGCTGTTTGCCGTAAACCCAAACACACTGTGTCATTTTTCCCACCCCTGTGGCCTACTCCTTTTTTTTGCCCCCTCCAGAATGTCATTGTGCCACTGCCCCGACCCTCATGCTTCTGCTGTGGCGCTGCTGTGACCAAACACACTCTGTAATTGTCCCCACTGCCCTGACCTAAAGCTGCTGCCGCCGTCCCCTTCACTCTTTTTGTCATTGGGCCACCTGTGGCCAAAAAAACTTTTTTGGGCCACCCCAGAATGTAAATTGTGCCATTTGTCTACCTCAGGGTGCTGCTGTTGGCTGGTGCCGTGACCTACACACTGTGCCATTGTCCCCACGTCTGCCCTCAGGGCTGCGTTTGTAGTTTGCTGCCTGACCACACACTGGGGTCTTTTGTCCCACTCTGGGGCTTATTTCTGTTTTTCCCCACCTCCAGAATTGATTGTGCCACTTTCCTGACCTCATGCTGCTGGTGGTTTCCCTTGCCGTTACCTACACCCCGGGGCTTTTGTCCCACTGTCTACCTCATGCGGGCTGCTGGGCTGCTGCCGTGACCTAACCACCCCTGCCCATTGTCCCACTGTCTGACCTAAAGGCTCCCGGGGTGGCTGCTCCGGGGACCAAAACCCCCTTTTTAAATTGTCCCAATCTCGGGGCCTACACCTTTTTTTTCCCCACCTCCAGAATGTGTTTGGGGCCACTGTCTGACCTCTTTGCTGCTGCTGGGGTTTTGCGGGCCCGTACCTTTTTACACGCTTTTGTCATTGGCCCCGCCCTTACCTCATGCTGCTGCTTTTCCCTGCTCCCATGACCTACACACAGGGTGCTATGCCCATTGTGCCCCCCTCTGGCCACTTTTTTTTTTTGCCACCCCCTAAAAGTTTTTAATTGTGCCACTCCCCTGACCTCTTTCCGGGTGGGCGGGCCACCGCACCTCCACCCCCTCTTTCACTGATTTTTGCCCCCTTTAAACCCTCAGCTTGTTTTTTTTCCAGCGGGCCCGCTGGCATGACTTTATCAGGCAACATTCCTGTTTTCATTTTTTTTTGGTCAGTTTTTTGCCCTCTTTAAATGCCCAGGGAATTTTAAAGTGAAGCGATTCTAATACGGGGCAGTCCCGTGCAGTCCCTAATAAAAAAACAACATTGTATTAAGACCAAACCAATCCCCCCCCCCCCGCAAATTTAAGCATGGCACAATGTTTTACACACCCTGCAGGGGTTGGTGGGAGCCTGGAAAAAGGGTTTTTTTTTTAACGTGATTCGTCCCAAAATAAATTCCCAACGAAGGGTTTTTTTTTTGTTGGAAATTCGGCGAAGTGAAAGAACCGAATTTTCGGGAAAATTTGTTCCCAAAATTTTTTTAAAACCCCTAAAACATGGGAGAAATTAAATGCTAGGGTTGTGGGTGTAGAAAGATCAGCGTTTTAAATTTTACATTCCCGAAACCTTTGCTTTCTACAGAAGGGAAAAATGGGGTACTGGCTATTAAATCTTACCCAAAAAAGTTAAACCCAAAAAAGGCCCAAAAGACTTTAAAAGGGTATTCCCATCTCCCAAATATTATTGGGCCATCTAAAATAAAATGCTCTATAAAAATTTAAACCGATAAGAGGGGAGGGTCCTGATTCTCTTTTCTCCACAGTTCGTGGAGAGGTGACCACTCATACGCAGCTCTCTTTTTTTTTCAACATTTGGGAAATTCGAAAGTATGGGGTAAGTGTGCTCAAAGTAATTGGAAATTGCCTTTAAAAAGAAGGGTGAGAATTTTGCATGCCACGTTTCCTTTCCCCTTTTTCAAGGGGGTCCACGAGGGGCCCCTTTAATGGGAGTGGGGGGGCCGGAAACCCCTTCTCCCCAAGGGGCGTTAAAATTCAGAGGTGAATTTTCCCCACCTATCGACTTTTAGGACTTTTACAAGGGGGATATGGGCCCCTAAATATCTGAGATGGGAATACTTCTTTTAAATATTTTTTAAATTTTCAGGTGTTATCAGGGGTAAGAAAAAAAGTTAAAACCCTTACAAGGGACATGTAAGCAAAACAAAAAATTCCATACTCCTAATCTGTTTATAGCAACATACGGTCATCTTTTATTGCTAACCTTTTTCTTTTTTTGGCAGGAGCAGTTTTTTTTTAACGGGTTTTTAAAGGCAAAATATAGGGAATCCCCTCTAAAAATTGCCTACTTCACTTTCCCGTATATTTATTGGCAGGCCCCTAAAAAACCAGCACGAAAAAAACCCGTTTCATTTGGACTAAAGCAGTTTTATCTTTTCACATCTTTTAAATTTTTTTTCACTTTATATTTTTAAATTAAATTTTGGGGCCCGATATACATGTTTATTAGAAGCTTACAGCGGTTCTCATCATGCTTTACATTCTACATCAGTAATTGACATTAATTAATTTTTCTTGCATGCAGAAATCAAATGCACCATAAGAAGGGATATTTCTTACCACAATACATTTGCCATTCTTATAGTTTCAGTGGGGAGAACATTTTGGACAAGCTCATTGAGTATTTATGGCTTTCTCTAGCGAGATAAAATCTAATCTGTTATGACACATTTCAATCTGACAAAATATCCATCTTGTTTTCAGGTTTTAAAGTGCCAGTCATGGAGGCACCATAGGTGCAGATTTCTGGGGTGATGGCGAACTGAGCCTATTTTTAGTATGTTAGGAGTTGTAGTGCTGTTGGCAAAGAAAGGCCACAGAGAGAGAAGCAGACTAGGGTAATGACAGGCTTTACTCATTGCTCCTGCTTAGGACAGTCAGTTACAGTTCCCACAATTTTTCAGTACACATAAATGACAGGTTACTTTTCATGCAGGGGGTACATTCATTCTCGCTTATTAAATGTGTCTCTGTCGCATCTGCAGCAATCTACAGCCAGCAGGTGTAAATTCTATTTGCCCTTGCGGCACTTCTCTGGCAAATCTTCTAGACCCAGCAGTATTCAATGAGTAAAAGTCTACCTTTCAAGGTAAATAAGTGGCTCCTTGTACCTCTATTACACTGAACCGTGCAATTGGATGTAGTCTTTTGTTAAACTGTGTCTTTCCTCCTTACTGACATTCTCCACTCTCTCTTCCTCTCTATATGTGTCGCTAACTCTACCACTATTTCACTTCTTGTCTTTTTCTATAAGTATTCTCTCCCTGCTTGATCCTGGTGTCAATGGCTTTGCCTGCCTCTGCTTCACTGCCAGCTAATGGGCAGAAAACACCTTTCGCTGCAATAGCTAGAAACTCTAACCTACTTTTACTAACAGCAACTCACAACTAACTCCTGAATAAAATGGTATGGGATATTATACCTGCAGTTCTGCCCTCTATCCAGGTCCCCTAGTAGCTGCTGATTGGCAATAGCTTAATCCCTTACTGACAATGGACATATGGGTTTGTAAAGAGCTATGGAAAAGGCTCACATGCTGAGTTTGCTCCATAGGCAGTGGGTGCCGGCTGATTATTACAGCTGGTAACCGCCGCCAACAGCAGGGATCATCTAGCTCTAATTTATGCTGTTGATCTATTTAGATATCGCGATGATTGCAGCAGTGGTGTCTAGGTGTATGAAGAACTTTGCTGTACACCGTACCTCTCTCCGATCAGTTCTCATGCCAGGTGGAAGCATAGTAAAGGCCTTCATAGACACCATGTTAACATTTGTATTACTTCCTACCCTGCAATTTTCTGGAATTTATTTTAGATATTCTATCTCTCAATGTTAAAATGAACCTACCCTTTAAATTATAGACTGTTCCTGTCTTTTTCATTGGGCAAACTTACACAATCAGCAAGGGATCAAATAATTATTTCCTTCACTGTATATATTTTTTGCTTTTCAATTGATGGAGCTGATTGAGGGCTCATTTTTGTGGACTTGAGAGTAGTTTTTATTGATATTATTCTTACAATTTTGGGATAAATTTATCTTTCTGATCACTTTTTACTACAATTTTTTAGGGACATAAATGACAAAATAGCAATTTTGATGGTGGGATGTTTTTTACTTTAACATTGTTTATCATACAGGATAAATGAGATTATATTTTAGTAGATTGGACTTTTATGGAACTGTAACTTTTTATTTTTATATTTATAAAATAGCAAAAGAGGAATGTCTTAGACTTTAAATATTTTTAATTATTTTTAAAACTATTTTTTTACATGTAATATCCCAAGGGTACTTGTCCAATACTGGGCTTGATCGTTTGTACACATTGCGGCAGGAAGAAAAAGTAACATTAATATGGCAGCTACGGAAGCCTTCACTAGGTCTACTGGCTCCCGTGACAACTGATCTTGTTGCGAGGGTGCCAATCGTGGAGAAAATAGGTACACAGCACCATTTCCCATTAATTTAACATCATGTTTGTGGCGTCTAAAGTGTTAAACAGCAGGGATCAGTTAGTAACTGGTGTCAGCTGTAGTTAACAAGTAAGTCGGCTCCATACACCCTTCATGGTGCCACCAAGTGAATGCATGAAACAGGGCTCGCAGGGGTTAAGAAAATAGTTTCTTTCAGAGGTTACGCTCAAAGTAGATTTATCATCCACTGAAATGGTCATAACTTAAACCAAACTATATGTTATAGCGGATATAATATACACCAAGCGACTTAAAGTTACTAAAATCAAAAGTTTTTTTAAAAAATGGGAGGCATTTATAGACAAATTCTATACGCAAGAAGAAAGTGAAAGATTGGTAATTAATTTCCAGTACACTAAGTGGTTTCTGACCGAATCACTCAAAGGCACGTTGGTGAGATTGCAAATAACCCATTAGTAAAGGATTAAGAGTATACTGATTATTCCCACTCCCCCTGTCATCTCATATCAAATCATTTCCATTGTTACATGCTTAATATGGTATGCATTACTGGCTTTTGGGTTTTAAGCTTTTGCTTAAAGTTATTTCCTATTGATTTTTTTCGATGATGTTTAGATAAAATAACAAAGTCCGAAATTGCATTATATGTTACTCTTTCTTAAGTTTATGCAAATTAGGATATTTGTAAAAAAAGAAAACTGTTGACACATTATAATGATGCACTGTGGAATTGTGTGCATCACATATTGACAAATGTTGAACTGTATTTTGCTTGTGTCAAATAAAATGTTTAAAAAAAAAAGAAAGAGGTTACTACCTTTTAATTCAGCTGCAGTCTCACAATCTGTTTTTCTTTTGAAATGTAAAATCTAAGTTTGGATGTGCCAGAAACTTTTTTTCCCCTCTTTCTCTGCTAAGACTAATACAATGTATGTATTGTATTATTCCAGGATAAAATGTGTTTGTATGGTAAGAGGCAATTGAACTTGGCTGCCTTGGACTGAAGGAGATAAAATGTATAGAAGAACAATCTGCCATAAATTTACTGGAGGACACAAAAAAGAAGGAACTTATTAGCTAGTTTAATGGATTAGTGCTGGAACGGCACAGGTAGTGCTTTGAATATATTGCTATTTTTATATCTGTGTGGTTCGCGACTAAAGCAATAAATGTTTCTGTAATCTAAAAATGAATGTAATAAAAGCTATAAATCTCAATTTGTTGCTTGCAGCTTTTCATTTTCCATATAATTTTTTTCTTTTATTATTTACAGAAATGCCTTTTTAAAAGGTCAGATAGCAAAATGAATGGGGGTATCAAGGGAACATTTACAAGAGCATGTACATAAAGAGGCCCTACAACTGTCAGGGCATGCTTGAGGACCATAGTTCCCCAATGCATGGTGCCATACATTTACTAGTGACAAAGAGTGGGTTGCAAAAATAACCATACCCTTTGAACTGTTCCTAATTTTTAAACATTACAGCCACAAATTTAAATGTATTTTATTGATATTATATGTAATAAATCAAAATAGCAAGCATTTGTGAATTGTAAAGAGAATGATACGTACTTTTCTAGATGTTTGTAAATTAAAAAACTAAAAAGTGTGGTGTGTATATGTATTCAGTCCCCCTGAGTCAATACTTTGTAGGACAACCTTTAGCTGCAATGACAGCTGCACGTCTTTTGGGGTATGTCTCTACCAGCTCCGCACATCTAGAGGCTGGAATATTTGCCCATTCTTCCTTGCAAAATAGCTCTAGCAGAGTCAGATTGGATGGCAAAAGTTTGTGAACAGCAATTCCTGCCAATGGGATTTATGTCCTTTTGAACACTTGAATATTCTTTGATTTGAACCATTCCATTATAGTTTTGGCTGTATGTTTAGGATCGTTGTCCTACTGAAAGGTGAACCTAGGCTCCAGTCTAAAGTCTTTTGCAACCTCTAACATTAACTCTGACCAGCTTCCGAGTTTCTGATGAAGCAAAACATGGTGTATTCAGGGACATGTGCAGTGTTGGCTTTCCTCCACACCTAGCAAAAAGTTAAATTTTGCTTACATCAGACTATAGCACCATCTTCCACAGGTTTGCTATGTCCACTACATAACGTTTTGTAAGCTGGAAACAGGATTTGTTATGGCTTGCTTTCGAAAATAACTTTTTCTTGCCACTTTTTCATAAAGGCCAGATTTGGGAAGTACACAACTAATAGCTGTCCGGTGGACAGATTCTCCCACCTGAGCTGTGGACCTCTAGAGTGAGGCTGGGCTTCTTGACTGCATCTCTTATTAGTGCTCTCCTTGTCTGGGAAGTCAGTTTAGGTGCACAGCCATGACTTAGTAGTTTAGCCCTTGTACCATACTCCCTCCATTTACAATTGAACAGTTCTTCCCAAGATGTTAAGAGCTTGGTTACATTTATAAAAACATAACCCTGCAATACACGTTGCCACATTTAAAAAAAAAAAAAATCTAACCCTGCAATAAACTTTGCCACAACTGTATCCTTGTGTTGTCTGGCATGTTCCTTGATTTCCATGATACTGTTTGTTCACTAATGTTCTCTAAAAAAATCATAACATAACATTTCAATAAAATACAATTAAGTTTGGTGCTGTATCCTGTGCTAAAGTGACAGGTAGGAAGTTGTGTGGGGGCAGAAGTCTTATGATCCGGCCCCATAAAGGATGCTTTTTAACTTATTTTTTTTTTAACTCTCCCCCTGCCTTGTGTGGGTTTATGTACTGTTAGGGGGAAGGATGGGTTGAGAATGGTGAGGAAAGAGGATTTAGAATTGGGGGGAAGGAGTTGGTGGTGGGAAGGGGAGTTTAGAATGGTGAAAGGAGAAGATTTAGAGTAGAGGAGAGTTTACATTGGTGGATGGAAGGATATTTAGAGTAAGGGGAACGGAGATGGTAGGGGGAGTTAAAAAGGGTGAGGGGTTTAAAGTGGGGCATAAAGGATGGGTGAGGAGGGGAATTTTAGAATTGTGGGGGTGGAAGAAAGTTGGGCTTAGAGTGGCTGAAAGGAGTGGGGAAAGGAGGATACAGTTGGAGTGATTAAACTTGAGGAGGTGGAGGTGGGGACTTCAAGATTGAAAGGTAGGCTGGGGTATCTGAAGAGGTGGGAGTTGTATAGCTCCCAACAGGGCCGGGACGACGGGTAGGCCAAGGTAGGCGACCGCCTAGGGCGCCTACCTCAGCCTATCCCTAAGGGGCGCCGTCAGGGCCCCGACCCTCGCCGGGCTCCAGGCCGCTGCCGTGGGCCTGAAGCGCCGGCAGTCTCTGTGACCGCTTCTGCGGAGCAGAGAGCAAGCGCTCCCCGCTCCGCAGACAGTGTCGGGCCCGCTCCCCGGAGGATCGCTGGATCCTCCGGTGAGTTGCAGGGCCGACACAGCGGGGGCCGTCGGGTCCTCATAGCGCTGAGGACCCGTCGCGGCCCCGTACGCCTCAGCCGGCAGCGTCGCAATGACGTGATGTCATCGCGACGCTGCCTCTCCTCGGCCTGCCTGTGGCCCCATACGCCTGCCTGAGCCCCCATACGCCTGCCTGAACCCCTAGCTATATATTTGCCTGAGCCCCTAGCTATATACCTGCCTGAGTGCCCCTATATTTATATACCTACCTGTCTAAGGGGACAATATCTATATACCTGCCTGACTGAGAGGGCATATCTATATACCTGTCTGACTAAGGGGACTTATATACCTATAATTAAGGAGTTACTGGAAATGTGAGGAATCTAAGATATTTGTGTCCAAATCCTCAGGGACGAGTATTGGCCGGGAGCAATCAGCATGAAGGTGAGAACCGGATGGAGAAGAAAAGGGAAAGTGAACGACGCTGATCAGAAAAGACGTCTCCGGTGAGTCACTAAATGTAACTGCAGTGTAATCACTTATATTTCTGCAGAGCCTACATACAACTAGTATCTACCACTATATGGTCACTGTATGGCGGTGGTATATGTAATCAGAGCCTGTGTATACTAGTATCTACCACTATCTGGTCACTGTATGGCGGTGGTATATGTAATCAGAGCCTGTGTACAGCTGATAGTCACATGTGGGGGTTGCGTGCGGTCAGGGTCTGGCAGGATTATTTGATCCTTATATAGTAATAGTTTTGGGTCTTGGTTTTGTAGGAGTGTTTTTTAGTAACAATCATTCGTCCGGTAGATTTGCTCCATGTATCGGTGGATTATTTGGTGACTGTTATTTAGGGGTATTACACTGTCATACGGAGGGGAGCGATTTTGAAAATGCAAATTTGTCAGGGCTGATTTTCATTGTGCAGTGACTGCTGAGGAGATGGACGGGAGCTATGTGGAATGTGCAGAAAATTAGTGACAGGACCTGGTGCAGGGGAGAGGGGAATTAGTGGGGGGGGGGTATTTGTTTGAGAGCGAGGAGGTGACGGGGGCGCCATTGGCTGTACTTGCCTAGGGCACCAAAGTGCCTTGTCCCGGCCCTGGCTCCCAACCATCCTAGATCCTGTGGGACAGTGTCAAATTCCATCCGCTGAAGGGATGACCTCAGAACCCCTGTGTTTTTAACTGTTTGTGTGTCCTCAGGATGCACAAACAGATAAAACATACTTGCCAAACCTCCCCCCTTGTACTGGGACAGCCGGCAAGTGTCCACAGTCAACTAGTAATGCCTACTGTGGAGGATGTGAGCCAGGTTTGCTGGGCGTTCAATAGGCTAACCAGCATCCGGGAAAGATGGTTAACACACCATCCTCTACAGAAGGCTACGATAAGAAAGCAGGTTGCTTTGGGGATGGGACATCAAGACTTTTTATAGTTTAGTGGGTTTTTTTAGTTTTGTTTTTTTCACAGGTTTCCGTTTTGGACTACAGTGGATTTGTTGGACTATGTCATAACAACATTGGATTTCTTTAACAAAATAGTCAATGAGGGATTGTGTTGGGGAGTATTTATTTAAATGAAGTGTTTTTTTTTTTCAGTTCTTTCTGGGGTTTTTTTTTTCCATTCTTTTCCATTTTGAGTCATTTAG
This sequence comes from Phyllomedusa bahiana, assembly GCA_025379985.1. NCBI lineage: Eukaryota > Metazoa > Chordata > Amphibia > Anura > Hylidae > Phyllomedusa > Phyllomedusa bahiana. The sequence continues at coordinate 36,216 of JAODAL010009164.1, forward strand.
GTGTCTGACAGATGCCTCTCCATTACTATTGCTGGACTTGATGTCACCCAGCAGTGCTTGTTGTCACCCAAGACTGACACTAACTTCAACTCAGGTATTGGGAAGAGCTGTCAGAACTGTCAGAGGTGTACACTCTTATGTGATGATCTGCTTTTGGGGCAGCTGTGGCAGCTGTATATAGGTTCCAACTTTTTTTTATATCCAGCCAAAGTAAAACCAGCAGCTGCAGACTAATACTATCAGGAGGACAAAGTTCATGTATATTGGTCTCTACCCACCCTAAAAATACCAGCGAGGGTTCACTTCTGATGGTTGCTCTTCCCAGTACCCTTTTTGGGTTGGGTTCTGGGGTAGTAATGAAGGGGGGTTAGTGTCAGCCTTGATTTTCAAGAAACACAGTTGACTGACACTAATACCCAGTGATAGTAATGGTATCGGTCAGATACCTCCAATATCGACATTAAACAAAAAAAGTAAAAAAAAACACAACCAGAGCTGAAAAAAACACTTTATATAAATAAACACTCTCCAATAACTGCTATCGTTGACCAATGTATTGAAGTAACGGATCAAATACTTTTCCAATGAAGTCCAACAAATCCAATGTAGTCCAATGTAGAGAATCTGTAGAAAAATAGAAACACTACAAAAATCATGACAGTACTAACCTCCATTTCCTGCATACTCTGAAGGTCATGGTTTTGGCTGATCTTCTGAGGGTGTAGAGGATGGACTTCAGGCCGCACAATATGATCCTGAGGGGAATATGCCACATCTGCATCATATGCTCCAGAGGGTTGGTTCTCTGTCTCTCCACAAAATAATGTGCCTGTAAGCTGTGGCCTGTACTCCCGTCACTCTCCCAGTATTGTGTTATATAGTAGAGATTCCACAGCACACAAAATAAAAAGGATGAAGTGAAAAAGGGAGCTTTATTAATTACATAGGCTCAATGTACAAACAACATAGGTGAAGGATGAAGGAAGGGGAAAAATTAAAGTTCGTATTATAGGAGATTTCACATAGGATGAGAATTCCAATAATGGCTCTTGTAGAAGTGTAGAATAAGTGGTAGACCATTGGTTGTAAGGCAAGGATCCATGATGCGACGGTGTTTTTGATTACAAGAATCTCTTGGACTGTGTAGTTGTTCTCTGCACTGGATGACCTCTGTGGCAACAGATATATAGAAGTATAATAGCCATACACAATGGTTCGGTTCACATGAACCTTTGTCAGGTGTACATGCTAAGAGAAAGAGGACAAATCTAAGAATATATAACATACAGTTGAAACCAGAAGTTTACATACACTAAATGAGAAGTCACATATGCATGCTTTTCTAACTATCTGACATGAAATCAGAATAAACCTTTAATTAGGATTACCAAAATGTTTTATATTTGTCAAATGCCAGTATAATGAGAGAGATTTTTTTAAGGCATTTTTATTACTTTCTGCAGAGTCAAAAGTTCACATACACTAGGATTACTATGCCTTTAAATAATATGGGACAGCCCATGTGATGTCATGTCTTTAGAAGCCTCTAATAGGTTTATTGGCAACATCTGAGTTAATTAGTGATACACTGGTGGATGTATTTTAATTCACACCAAAAACACACTGCTTCTGTGTGTAACATCATGGGAAAGTCTAAAGAAATCATCCAAGATATCAGGAAGACAATTGTGGACTTGCACAAGTCTGGATCATCCTTGGGTGCAATTTTCAGATACCTGAAGCTGCCTTGTTTATCTGTATAAACAATTATACGCAAGTACAGACAAGATGTCCAGCCATCATACTGCTCAGGAAGGAGATGGGTTCTATCTCTCAGAGATGAATGTGCTTTGGTCCGACATGTGCATATCAACCTAAGAACAAAAGCAAAAGACCTTGTGAAGATGCTGGCAGACGCTGGTAAGATTGTGTCATTATCCAGAGTGAAACATGAATCAACATGGGCTAAAAGGCCACTCTGCCAGGAAGAAGCCATTACTCCAAAAGAAACATATAAAAACCAGATAAATGTTTGCAAATGCACACAGGAACAAAGACCTACATTCTGGAGACATGCCCTGTGATTTTACAAACTAAAATGTAACTGCTTGGCCATAATGACCATTGTTACATTTGGAGGAAAAAGAACCTTAGAACAACATTCCAACTGTGAAACACGGGGTTAGAGCATCATGTTGTGGGACTATTTTGCTGCAGGAGGGACTGGTGCAATTCAGAAAATAGATGACATCTCGAGGAAAGAAGATTATGTGGCAATACTGAAGCAGCATCTCAAAACATCAACCATGAAGTTAAAGCTTGGGGGGATATGGGCCTTCCAAATGGACAATGACCCAAAGCATACTGCCAAACTGGTTACAAAGTGGCTTAAGAATAACCAAGTCAATGTTTTGGAGTAGCCATAACAAAGCCCTGATTTCAATCCTACTGAAAATTTATGGGCAAAGCTGAAAAGATAGATGCGAGCAAGGTGACCTACAAACATGGCTCGGTTACACCAGTTTTGTCATGAAGAATGGGCCAAAGTTCCTACCAGCTCTTATGAGAAGCTTGTGGAAGGATATCCAAAACTGTGACCCAAGTCATACAGGTTAAGGGCAATGCGATACGAGAGCCCGAAACGCGTCGGTTTTTGTCCCCCCTGCACCCCCTGATTGATGGATTGGAATTGTTGAAATAAAGCACTACATTTACTTCTTCGCTGGGTCCTATTTTCCATTTGGAGAGATTTTTCTGCTTCGTGGCTTCTGACTGAGGGCCAGGACGCCGAGCGCTAATGAAGAGTGCAATACAGCTGGTTGCATGAAGGTCCGGATAGAGACTTTTGGTGAGCTTTTGCCTACTTTTGCCTTTGGTTTATGGTGAATATTTGCTGCTAAGGGCAATGCTACCAAGTACTAATGAAATGTATGAAAACCTTTGACTTTGTAGAAAGTAATAAAAATGCCTTAAACATTCTCTCTCTCTCTCTCTCTCTCTCTCTCTCTCTCTCTCTCTGTGTCATTTTATATAGTGTATGTAAACATCAGGTTTCAACTGTATGAGGTGTAATTGAGATAGAACCTAGGAATAGAGGTAGTTCAGGGGGATCAAAATCAGTCATTTCATAATGTAGTGAATAAAGGTACATGGGAGAATTTGTATGTAAAGAAATGGGTTGTAAAAAATCTCCAGTGGATAAGGAGGATAGGTGGAGAATGAAGTCATAGGTATAAAGTTGTAACAATCCTATAAAAGAGGGAAATACAAATGTCTTGATAAAGACTGTAAAAGGAGCCAAAACATTGAACTTGGATGGAATAAAGCTCCATTCACTTTTTTCCAATCTGTGAGTGTTGCATTTTTTCAAGGCTGTACAGGGGCATCTACATACCTACAAGGGCCATTTAGATACCTATAGGGGGCTTGTATACACTTACAGGGCATGCATATACCTACAGGGGCCATTTATTTACATACAGGGGACATGTAAACAACTACATGGGGCATGTATACACCTACAGGGGCATGTATATACCTAGAGGGGCCATTTATATACATACAGGGGACATGTAAACATCTGCAGGGCGCATTTATACACCTACAGGGGGCTGTATTACCTACAGGGGCATGTATATACCTACTTGGCGGCAGTATATGACTAAAGGGGACATGTATATAACTACAGGGAGCTGTTAATGGCTAGAGGAGCAGTATATGGGTACAGGGAGCATGTATATATCTACTGAGGACAGTGTACGGTTTTAAGGGGCATGTATATATCTACAAGGGACTGTATATGGCTACAAAGGGAATGTATATATCTACAGGTGACTTTATATATCTACAGGGGGCAGTATAAGGGTAAAAGGGGCTTGTATATATCTACAGGGGGCTGTATATGGCTACAGGGGGCATGTATATACCTACAGGGAGTATATATATATATATATATATATATATATATATATATACAGTATCTGCAAGGGACCATATACCTACAATAGGCTGTTTACCTATAGCAACCTTTAAATTCCTGCAGGAGGCATGTAAACATCTACAAGGGGCTGTATACACCTTCAGAGGGCATATATTCTTACAAGGGACAGTAAATAACAGGTGCTCTACTACTAACAGGTAATGGGTGCTCTATATACCTACCTACCTACTGGGGCTATGCCATGAGGGGTTTTTTATACCTACCTACAGGTGGCTACCTACCACAGGGGGCCTTTATATCTACCTACCAGGGACCTATATACTTACTTAGAAGGGGGTTTACCTATTTGCCTACCTAGTTTTGGGGGTCTGCCTACTTACTATATTGAGCATTTACTTACCTACTATATGGGGTCTAAAAAGAAGATGAAAAGTTGGTACACAAATGGGAGCACTTTTACTGTTTGGGGCACCAAGGGGTCATTATTACCATTTGGGGGAACTATGGATGGGAAGTTTGTAAGGAGGTCGGAAATGGTAGGGAAGTAATAGAAAAGTGAGGAGTCTAAGATGCCTTTTTCTTTAAATTCTGCAGGGATGGATCATGGCGTTCTGGACCTAATGGAGAAGAAAAAGGTAGAGAGAATAACTCGTTAGAGAAGAGAATGACTCATCAGAAAACACTTCTCCAGTGAGTCCCTGCATGCAAATTTACTGTAATCACTTATACGTGTGTGAAGTGCATACCTTCAAATGGTATCTACCACTATATGGTCACTGTATAGTGGTAATATTGGTTGTAGTGTAATGGTTTATATTCATCAATGGTATCATGTATTACTCAGTCACTATATGGTGGTGATATGTGGTCATTTTGTGGTGGTATTATTCAGTCACTATGTGGTGGTAATATTTGGTCATGGTGTTGTGTTATTATTCAGTCACAATGTGGGGGTGATATGCAGTCATAGCGTTGTGGTATTATTCAGTTATTATGTGGTAGTGATATGTGGTCATGGTGTGGTAGTATATGGTCTCAGTGGAATTTTTGTAATAGCCTTGGGATTCTGGTTTTGTGTGGTGGTGTTATATGGGAACTGTACAAACATCATTTAGTGGTTTTATACTTAGTACTTTGTATTATAGCTTTTAAATTTTTTTTTAAATTTTTAAAATTTTCCCTTTTTGGGGGAAAGGGGCAAATATCTTTAGCCCTTTTATGTTTCCCAACCCGGGGTTTTCCCTCCAATTAGGTAGGGGGGATCAGATACCCCCAAAAATCCAATTTTCTTAAAATGCCCCCTTTTTCACCCCAAAGTCTGTATAAGTTAAAGAAAGGCCCCGGGAAGGTTTCCGTCCCGGGACCCTTTAAATTCAACCCCCCCCTTGATGGAAACCCAAGTCGAAACTCCCTTATTTTAAGGTTACATGCTAAGGTTTTTTTCCCTTTTTTTTAGTACAATAAAATCAAAACCCATTTTCAAAACAATTGGATCAATTTTTTGGCGGGAAAGGTGGTGCTTTAAGTTTTTTTGGTGACGGGAATGAGAGTTTAAATTTTACTTTTAAAAATTTGGGCCTTTTTTTTCCAAGCCTTCCCCAAGGGGTACAAAAGGGGCCCCACAATTCTTTCCCTCCCCGGGCCGGATTATCTTGGGAAATGGCCCCTATTTTTGGGAAAAACATCGCTTTAAAGGTACTTAAGATTATGAAAAAAAAGGGGGTCCCCTAATAACTTGGGTATCATAAAGGATTTAGTTGTTTTAAAAATCTGTTCCACATGATCGGTATTAATAGCAGTGTTCAAAAAATTGAAAAAATAAAATTTCCAAAAATTAGTTTGTTTTAAAAGCAAAAATTCATATCTGTCATTTCCTTTATATTGTGTCCCCAATTTTTCTTTCCCTTTTGTTATTATATGTTTTATTTACAAAAAGGGGGTTTCCCTGAGGGAAACCCATGCTAGCCCACCCCCCCTTTCCCGCTAACATTTATGTAACGTGGTCGGAGGAGAGATTCATCTACTCTTTACATAATTCTTATGTGGACTACATTTCCTGTTACGGAAGATACATAGATGATACCCTATTAATTTAGCAGGGATCTGTATCTTCTGTACCAAAATTTGTCCTTTTTTAAAATTTAAAAACTTGGAAAAATTTTTACAATTTTAACCTTTTTTTGGGCACATTTTTTAATATTCTGTTGAAGAGTAAAGGGGGGGAAAAAGGTTTTTAAACCCTCCCCAGAAAATTTTAAAAGGAACCCATATCGGGTTTAATTTCCTTTTCCCTGCCCCAAATTTTGGGCCCCCAAGAAATTTTGGGTTTTTTAAATTTGGGTTTCCATGAAATTACTAAAAACAAGAAAAAAAAACTTTTTTCCCAAAAAATTTATAAATTTTAGGGGAAATTTTAATCCCTCACAATTTAGTTTAGCTATTAAAATCAAAAAATGCTAAAAATGGGATGAGTTGCTATACAACACAAAATCTAAAAATAATATTAAGAATAACTATATACATTTTTCAACACAATATAGTAACCAATACAATCAGATATTAAGTTTAATCAAAAACGTTTAATTTATACAAAACTAGAGATGGGCAATTTCCCCCGGAAATTTTTTTGTTCACTTCTGGGGAAATTTCTCGGCAAAAAATAATTTTGTTCCGAATTACTTCGGAAAAGAATCACGTTAAAAACGCTATTTCCAGGCTGCACAGAACCTGCAGGGTTGTTTTTAGAAAGTTTTTGCCAGCTTAATTGCAGAGGGAGTTTGGGGTTTTGGTTTCTTTACAAGGGTTGTGTTTTATTTAATGACACGAACATAAATTCCCGTCGCTTTTTAAAAAATTTCGCTTCACTAAAAAAATTCCCGGGGGGCACTTAAGAGGGCCAAAGGCCCAAAAAACCCTGAACGGAATGTTGCCTGAAAAAGTAAATCCCCAGAGAAGTTTGGGGAAAAAAAACAAGCTGAGAGTTTCAGGTGGCAAACTTTAGTGACAGAGTGTGGGGGTTTTGAAGCGCCCCAAACGGGCAGCATGAGGCCCGGGACATTTGGAAAATTTTAAAACCCATTATGGAGGTGGCAAAAAAAGAATAGGTCACAGAGTGGCAAAATGCACAGTGGGGGAGGTCACGGCACCCAAGCTCCCATAGGTCAGACAGGGGAAACAATGAACGTGTGTAGGTAAAAGCAGCGGGCCAAACCCGGCAGCATGGGGTTTCGGACGGGGCCCAAAAAGGGCCCACAGGGTGTAGGTCACAGCGCAAGCCCACAGCACAGAAAGCATGAGGTCAGCATTTTTGGGCACAATGTCACAGTGTGTAGGTAGGCAGCACCCAAAAAGAAAGCAGCATGAGGCCCGACAGGGGCACAATGACACGTGGGTTTAGGTTTCTCGCGGGCAGCCCAGCAGCAGCATGAGGTAGACAGGGCACAAGACAAGGTAAAGGTCATGGCGCCCCACCCCAAGCAGCATGGGGTTTCAGACAGGGGCCCACAATGACACAGTGTTTTGGTCAGGGCCCACCCGGCCCACACAGCAGAAAGCAGATGCCCAGACAGTGGCAAAAATCACTTTGGAGGGGGAAAAAAACAGAAGTAGGCCAAAAAGAGTGGAACAATGACCCCCGTGTGAAAGGTCCCAGCAGCACCCACGGGCCAGCAGCATGAGGCCCAGACAGTGGCACAAGGACACGGTGTGGGGTCACGGCGCAGCCCGCGCAGCATGAGGTCGACCGGGGGCACAATCACATTCTGGAGGTGGAAAAAAAACGGGAGTAGGCCCAAAGGGGGGACAATGACACAGTGTGTAGGTAAAAGGCGCAGCCACATCAAGCAGCATGAGGTCGGGACAGTGGCAAAAATTTGGACACAGTGTGTGGGTTTTCACGGCAGCAGCCACAGCACCCGCAGGGAGGTAGACGTGCCCCTTTTGAAACGGGTGTGTAGGTCAGGGAGCGCAGCATAGGTCAGGCAGTGGCACAATGCATTTGGTTTTTGGCAAAAAACGGAAATTAGGCCCAGGAAGGGGGGAAAATTGACACAGTGTGTAGGTCACAGCACCCGCCCCCCGGCAGCAGTATGGGGTTTCAAACATTTGGCCCCCCAATGACATTCTGGAGGTGGCCAAAAAAAAGGAGTGGCCCACAGAGTGGGACAAGGGACACTTTTGTGGGGGGTCCCCGGCAGAAAGCCCCAGAAACCCTTGATGAGGTCAGCCAGTGGCAAAAATGCCTTTCTGGGGGTTTGGGCAAAAACGGAAAGTAGGCCACAGAGTGGGACGGGGGAAAAGTGGGGAAAGGTCCCGGCAGCAGCCCCCCGCGGGCCAGCTTGAGTTCGCCCAGTGGAAACAAGGGGACAGATGTGGGGGTTGGGGGGGAAATTTTAAAGCCCCGGGTTTAAAGATGGTTGGTGGCAGATGGAAAAAACTGTCAGCGGGTGTGTGGAATCAGGCGGGGGGCCCCGGCATCAGAATAGGGGCTGGGGGCAGGTAGTTTAAACCCCAAAACTAATTTCTCACAGTTTGGGTGAGGGTAGGGCCCTGATGTAGTCTGCGCAAAAAGGGCATTGGGTGGGGAAACCCCTGGGTTTCACCCCCTGTTTTTAATTTTGGGCAAAGGTAAAAGTCTTTCCACATTTCCCGTGGACAAGGGGGGTTTTCCTGGGGGTAACGGGGCCCCCGCCGTTTGAACACCCCCCTCTGATCCCAACACTATGGCCGGCAGGACAGTTTTCCCCAAACTGCAAACTGGCCCAAGTTGGGCCACACACCCTTTGTCTCCCCATAGTAAAGGGATCTTCTAAATGGGGGGGGCCCAAAAGTTCTGCCCAAAGTAGGAAAACCAGCTTTTGGGTTTCGGGGACTGTTCCGGGTTTTCCTGCTGCTGCTGTGCGGGCGGCGAATACCCCTCCTAAATAGGGGGGGTAAAAGGAAGTCCCAATCATTTGACTCCGGGGCTTGGGTTACTGTGATGGAGCGGGTTTACTCCCTCCTCCCCCCCCTCCCTTTCCCCCCCGCAGCCGGGGCCCGGGGTAGTCCCGTGAGCGTGAAAAAAACCCCCGGTAAAGCCCTGTCAGAGGAGGGTCGATCCCGACAAGGCAGGGGGCCAAATTGTTTAGGGGAGGTTTTCCCTTTTTGTTTTTGAGTTTTTTCCTCCCTCTCAATAGTTTGGGAAAAGGCTTTTTTTTGGGGGCCCCCGGTACCGGGGTTTTCCCCAATAGGGGGGAAAGAGAAAAGAAAGTTATTCCCCCCTGCCGGATGTTTGACTATTGGGCGGGTAACTACCCAAAGGAAAAAATAAGAATGCTGCGGGCCTTCTGCAAAAGGGTAAACCGGGGGGCCCCCTGCCTCCTTTTTCCACTGTATACGCCACGGTGTTGGGGGTCTTTTCCCCTCGTTTTTCCCTCATCTCCATCCACCCTCCCCCAGCTGTCCTGCTCCTGGGTCTCTTTTTACCGGGGTAAAAAATTCCACTATTTCAAAAAAAAATGCTTCTGCCCCAAATTTGTTCCTCACCCCCTCCTCCATTTCAGTTCCCCAGGGACTAATTTTTGTGGCCAGGGAGATGATCGCCACGTTTTCCAGTCCCCCCCCCAAAAGACAGTTTTTTTCAGCATCTTTTTCCAGGACATGAAGCAGGGGAAATTTGCCCTTTTATTTACCCCTTTTGCCCTGGGGGAATGACAAAAAAACGTGGCCTCCTTGAAGGGCCCTAAACCAAACGGCGGGTTTGTTCACGCATGGGTGCCACTGGGATATCAAAGTTACACAGGGGAGAAAACTTCTGTCTGCCTGGATCCAATCAAAAAAATCTTAATGGCCTTTTCTGTTCTACAGTCGGTCCAAATTGTGCCGGGGCTGGAATTCCAACGGGTGGAAAACATGAAAATAAAAGGGGGTTGGGGGAGGCCTCCTGCCGCTGCAACTCGGGGGACGGTGGGTTCCCGGCTTTGTTTCGAATGGTTAAAGTTGGATGCAAAAGTTTCCGGCCCTTTTTCAGGGTTTTTCTGAAGATCGGTTTGGGAAGACTTCAGGAACCCCTTTTTACAAAGATTGAACACCCCTGCGCCCTGCAGGGCGCATGGGGGCCCCTCCTTTTAGGTTTCAGAGAAGGAACCCTGTTCCTCCCCAAAATTTTCGGGACCCCTGGTTTTTGATTTGCAGTTGGCGCGGGAAAGCCCCACAACCCAATTTTTTGCTGCTTTTAAAAACGGGGCAGTTCCCCCCCTGTGTGACTTTTTTCACCGAGGCAAGCCAGGTGTTTTGAAAATGGGTGACACCGCTGTGGGCCCCACACTTTTGGTTTTGATGGAGCAGTCTTGTGGAAAGGGTATGATGGTGGTGGTGGTGGAGGAGGAGGAGGCGGACCCTTTTGGGGCAGGGCCGCAGTTTGGGCAACGTGGGGGAGAAAGCGGCGTCCCCCTGTCCAAATTGTTGGTGTGCCTGGGCCAGAAACACATTTACCCGTGGGCCTTTAAAAGGGCATGTACTAGCCCCGACCGTAGTTACAAGCTCCCCGAAGTCCGCGCTGCCCTGCACCTTAGGGAACCCAAAAAGTTTAAACTTTTAAAGGCTGGCCCCCCTTTGTTCCCACATATTTTTTGAAGTGCTGGTACTGCCCTTTTTTAAAAGAAAAATTTCGGCTTTGGGAAATCTTCCCCTTTTCGGCTCGGCCCTTAAACCCTTAGTTTCTCTAATTGGGGCGGTCCACCCTTTGGGAAAAAGGGGGGGGACCTGCGTTAAACCCAAAAATTTGGGAAAAGGGCAACGGTTTTAGCGGGTGCCCCCCTTTAGGGATTTGGAAGCAAAACTTGTGGGCTCTTTGCAATCGCCTCGTGAACGACTGCTGGGGCTGGAGAATTGCGGAGGGACCCGGAGAAACTGGAACCCCGGGGGATGTGTCAAAGGAAAACCCGCTCCCCTTTTGCAGAGGGGTGGGCCTTGACTGGGTGCAATGGCATGCGTGCCAAATGGGCGTGCTGCTGCCCTTTTTGCTGCCCCGGGGGCCGGTTTGGGCCACCAAAATTCTGAAACCACGTTTCACCCAGGCCACTGGATGGGGACCCCTGCTTTTGTTGACGGCCAAAGGGACCCCGGGGGGCCAACCCTTTGTCCCCGGGGCCAAAGCTTCACTTTCTGCTTAAAAGATTCTACATATACCCATATTCGGCTTTCCCCCGGTGTCTTTTGCAAGAACTGCCACACCGCGAGTATCGGATTTTAACCCCCCAACGCTCACAATTTAGTGAATACTTTCCGCCACTGCCCGCTGAGGGCCCTGTGCCGTTCTTTCTTGGACCTGCGAAGGGGTTTTTTACCAGTGGGCCGCTTGGTCCCGACCTCACATGCTGCTCTTTGCTGTCCCCGGGCCCCTTTACCCACTTTCTGGGCCCGCGCCGCTGCCTGACGCGCAAGCTGACGCCTCCCCTTCTATTGGCGATGTTTAAAAACCCTTTCCTCACCCGGCTCCCCAAATGCCCGGGCGGGGGTACTTTATCATCTATTTGTGTTTCATCGGGCACGCTGTCCTTCAAACCCGGTTTTTGGTATTTCAAGGAGGTTGACCCCCCCCAAAAGACCTCCATGCCACTTCAACCCTTTTATACTTTGCCCGCCTACCCGCAAGAAGCGGGGATATTTTCCCCATTTCTTCGCTGCCCCAAATGTGCTGATGCCCCCCCAAATTGGTTCCCTCCTCGCTATTAGTGGGCTGGCCCAGCCACCCTAGTTGATCTCTGGCTGAGGGAAACGGAAAGGGCAGAGGGGAGGGTTTAGGGGCAGGTGGGGGGCCGCCCGAACCCCCCTCCCAGGCCAAAGCCAACCCCAAAAGGGGTTTTGTTGCGTTCCCACCGGGCTCTTTGGTGGGGGGTTTTCGATGTTTATCTGGGAAAGGGAAATGGTGACCTATTAATCAAGAACCCTTGGGGGTTTCTGAACAACAAACCCGGGCCTAGTTGACAGCGGAAATTGTGGCCTCAAAGAGTGACCCCCGCTGCGCGTTTCCCCTTTTTCCCGTGCTGCGACCTTTCTCCAGGGAAAGTTGTTTCCCCTGCCACTCGCAGGTGAAGGCCCGCCAAATCTCTGTCTGACTACTGTTTTGTTTAAAAAAGTACAGACACTGTTTGAAGAAGTTTTCTTATATGATAAAAACACAAACCCCCTATTTTTAAAGCCAAAAAACCCACTAAAAAGCTTTTGGGGAACCCCTTTGGGTATAAATTTTTCGCTCCCCAAAATGGGCGGAAAAAATTGACTTTTATGTGCCCTTTAAAAAACTCTGTGTATTTTAATGAAATTTTAAAAGCACAAAATTGGTTTAAATTTAAACCCTTTGGTATGAAAAATTATGCAAAAGAATTTCTTCTGTGGCGGTGAAAAATCAAAATTTCTTTTTTCTGAGTACAAATGCAAAAAAAACGCTTAATTTTAAACCCCCGGATGTAAAAATTTGCCCAAAGAAATTTTAGCAGGCCCGAAAATACTAGCTTTTTTGCGTGTTTCAATTGCGGTTTTTTTTACGCCCACCAAAAGAGATTAAAAATTTTAATTAACCTTCGTTGTGAATTAAAGCTACAGGGGAAAAAAAGTTTAAAAATTTTGGCGGTTTAAAATTTAGGTTTCTTGGGGGCAGCACACCCGCAAAACAAAAGCTTAATTAAACCCCTGGATGTAAAAAAGCGCAAAAGAAATTGAGGGAAACAAAATAGTAGCTTTGTAAACCCTGTTTTTCAATTGCGTTTTTTTCTACGCCAAAACAACCAAGAGTTTAAAATTGTAATTAACCCTTTGCCCTTTGGGAAATTTTGCTAAGGAAAAAAAGTATATATTTTGGTGTTGAAAATGCGGTTTCTTGGGGTCAGCACACCAGGGAAAACAACGCTTAATTTAAACCCTTGGGTTTTAAATTGCGCAAAAAATTTGAGCAACCACAAAAAATAGTAGCTTTTTAGCGTGTTACAAATTTGGGGTTTTCGACGCCCCAACCCAAAAAGAGGGGGGGGGGGGGGGGGGGGGGGGGGGGTTTAAAAATTTTAATTAACCTTCGTTGGAAAATTTTTGCTACAGGAAAAAAAGGGATATATTTTGGTGTTTAAAAAAGACGGGTTTTGGGGTCCCGCCCCAACAGCAAAAAAACGTTTTAATTTTAAACCCCCGGATGGGAAATTGCGCAAAAGAATTTAAACAAAACCCCAAAATAGTTGCTTTGTAGCCGTGTTACAAAAATTTCGTGTTTTTAAAGCCCCCAACAAGAGATAAAATTGTAATTAACCTTCGCTTGTGAAATTTTTCTTTCAGGGAAAAAAAGGATATATTTTGGGGGTTTAAAATGGGTTTTTTTTTGGGGGCAGACACCAAAAAAACCAAAAGCTTTTTAATTTTTCCCCCGGAGTAAATTTCGCCAAAAAAAATTGGGCCACCCCAAACTAGTTTGCTTTGTAGGTGTTTTCCCAAATTTTGTGTTTTTATGCCACACAACAAGAGATAAAATTGTTAAAATTTTTAAAATTGCTTGGGGAATTATGTACAGGAAAAAAAGTATATATTTTGGGGTTTAAAATGACGGTTTCTTGGGGGCCGCACCCCAGCCCCAAAAAAAAAGCTTAATTAACCCCTGGATGTAAAAATTTCGCAAAAAAATTCAGCAAAACAAATGTAGCTTTGTAGCATGTTACAATTTCGTGTTTTTTCGCCACCCCCAACAAAAGATAAAATTGGGAATTTATCTTCGCTTGGAATTATGCTACCGGAAAATGTAAAAAATTTTGGCGTTGAAAAAAAGGGGGGTTTCTTGGGGTCAGCAAACCCGCAAAACAACGCTTAATTAACCCCCGGGGTGTAAATTGCGCCAAAAAAATTGGGGCCCCCACAAAATAGTAGCCCTTTTTAGGTGTTAAATTGTGTTTTTTTCTACGCCAAAAAACCCCAAGAGATAAAAATTTTTAATTAACCTTCGCTTGTGAAATTTTGCTTCAGGAAAAATGTTTTTTATTTTTTGGGTTGAAATTTACGGGTTTTTTAGGGTCGCACCCCCAGCAAAAAAAACGTTAATTAAAAACCCCCGGGTGGGAAAATTTGGGAAAAGAATTTAGGGAACCACAAACTAGTAGCTTTGTAACGTGTTACAAATTTCGTGTTTTCTACGCCACAAACCAAAAAGACAAAAATTTTTAATTAACCCTTTGCTTGGGAAATTTTTGTAAAAGGGAAAAAAGTAAATATTTTGGCGTTGAAAAAGACAGTTTTTGGGGTCAAACACACCCGCAAAAAAACCCCTTAATTAACCCCCCATGTAAAATTTCGCAAAAGAAATTTAGGGAAACCCCAAAATAGGGAGCTTTGTTGCGTGTTACAATTGGTTTTTTTCTTTCACCACCAACAAGAGAAAAATTGTAATTTTAAACCCTTTGCTTGGGGAATTATGGGTACAGGAAAAAAGGAAAATAAAATTTTTGGCCTTTTAAAAAGCGGTTTCTTGGGGGCGCACACCAGCAAAACAACGTTTAAATTTAAAAACCCGGATGTAAATTGCCCAAAACAATTTTGGGCCCCCCACAAACTAGTAGCTTGGTAGGTTTTTCAATTGCGTGTTTTCTACGCCAACAACAAGAGATAAAATTGTAATTAAACCCTTTACTTTTGAATTATGAAACAGGAAAAAAGTATATATTTTGCCCCTTGAAAATGACGGTTAATTTTAACCCCCGGATGAAAAATTGCCCCCAAAAGAAATTTAGCCCGCCAAAAATTTAAAAAGGGGATTTGTATTTAAAAACGCTGTTTCCCTTTTAAAAAATACAGCAGGAAAATGGCTTAGATCCCACTTGGATTTGTTTTATATGCGCTGCAGTGGTCGGAAAAATGGTTTTTTAGATCCCAAAACCCCAAAAAATCAGAAAAAAGAAATTAGGAGAACAGTCTCTGAGACAAGCTGAACCCCCCACAAAAAATTTCTGTTTAAAAAATCAGTTCTTCAGTGAGAGCTATTTACAATCAGCCCGGGAGAAACCCTTCCCTGATCAGTACCCGTGGAGGAGTTTGAGTCCCGGCGTCGCGGGCCCCGGGCCCTTATATAGTTCGGTGACGTCAAAGAATCCCCCACGGTCCCCTGAAATTGGGTTTAAACTCTGCAAATGTTTGGCGGGTATTTCCTTCTTCCTCCCAGAGTGCTTTGCCCCCTGTAAACGGCCCCTGTGCTCGCCGGCCCTTTTATCAATCAAAAAACCCCCACTTCCCTTTTACCCCAAGTACCCCCCAAAATTCGAATTCGTTCAGAACCGAAGTTTTCCCGAAATTTTTAAACGGGAAAAAAACTTCGTTAGAATCGAAATTCCCCCCTCTCAAAAATAAACATTGATCCAAAGCTTTTGGGGCATAATCAAGAATGTTTTTTAAAATTTTTTTTCCCAAAGGGGGGCCCTTACTATTAGGGGCATTGGGAAACCCCCCTAGTCTAAGGGACTTTGGGAAACCTAAACCCGGGACTACCCCTTTTTTTAAATATTCAGGGCTGCTATAAATGTAACAGCAGGTTCCCGTCTATGGAGTTATGTATAAAAACCCCGTTTTTTCTTCAGGGCAGTTGGGTAAAAAAGTTTTAGTAAACAGAAATACATGAACTGTAAATCTAAATTTATAGTTTATATGATCATGTTCACTGATTGCAATCTTCGTATTTTTGGGGGTACTAAAACATCCCCTTTTAAAAAAGAAATAAGAGAGCATTTTTTTTGGCAGCACAAAATTCCTTTTTGGGTCAGTGTCAGAAGCGACTAGACATTTTCATGATGTACACAATCGCAATTAGATCATTTAAAGGTTGTAGAAATAGAGAGAGTGTACAAACCTAAGAGGGCAGGTGATTGGAGGAGAATCTTCATGGATAGGGAGGCCTTCTAGATCCTGACTTTAGACGTTTTCCAAAAGGGATAATTTTTTAAAATTTGGGGGTTTTTATCATTTATTAATAAAATAAAGGGGGTATTGATCTTTTGTAGCTTTCTTTTTTTATTGTTTATTTTTAAAATATATATTTTGAATAATGGAATTTTTCTAATGAAAAACGCCAAAATGTAAGAGTTAACTTTCTTGTTTACTTTAAAAATTTGACTATTTTTTTATGATTAAGGGGCATAAGTAGAGATGGGCGAATTTATTCTAACGAAGTGGAATCGTTTTATATTTCAAGGAAAACTTAACGGTCAGGAACGAATCGAACTTTGAGGTATTTCAGGGTGAACGAAGTGTGCATTTCACTTGAATAAAAGGCTGCGAGCACATGGCGTGACATGGGTCAGAAAGAACACTGGGAAGAAGAAGGGCATAGCCTGCATGACATGTGCATAGATGAAGCCAATCAGAGACTCCAACAGCGGTATTCTGTGACGTCACCGCACTATATAAGTCCTGGTTGTGACGCTGGAGCTCACACTCCTCTCACGGTATCTGATTAGGGAAGGTGGCTTACGCGGTTGCTTTATGATACTGATACTAAAGAACTGTTTTTTACACAGCTGTTTTTTGTGGGTGTCCTCAGCATGTCCTCAGAACTGCTTCTCTTAAATTTACATATCTGATTTTGTGGGTATTGCTCTAAATCCAGTGTGCACCAGTCAGCTGCATATACAATTTAATTCAATCTGCTCACAGCACCATGATGGAATATCCAAGGGGGATCTAAGCCTGGTTCCTAGATGTATTCATTTAAAGAAACAGCTTTTTACAATACAAATACCCTTCATTTTTTAGATCTCCAATTTTGGCTTTTGTGCAATTTACATCCAGGGGTTAATTAAGCGTTGTTCTGCTGCTGTGGTGACTAAAAGAAAACGTTATTTCACCGCCAAAAATACATTTTTTCCTGTAGCATAATTCACAGCGAAGGTTAAAGGGGTTGTCTCGCTAAAATAATAGCTTTCAAATTGTAGGGGACACAAAATGAAAGACATTTTCAAATATAATTGCTTTGCTCATCTGTTTTCCTATAGGAGATACAAGTGAATTTTATGAACCTTCCCTGGCTATTCCGTTCCCTCAGTAACTGACCTGTGTATATCCCTCCCCCCTGCTGTTTGTTCTATGTGATAGCAGTGAGTGGTCATCACACAGGTCCTGCAGCAGCCCTCTGTGCTGCTGGACAGTAAAAATCTTGATATATCTAAAATAATCAGCCACTGTAATTAGGGCTATTGTTGAAGGATGCATATAAGCCTTCTGCTAGTAGTTCTAAAGCTTCTGGAGCAAATCTGATCTAATTAGCAACTGAAAACACAGCGATAGAATACAAGCACTGAGCTGTATGCAAATTAGTCAGTCTGAACCAGGAAGTGACAGAGTATTTTATTAATGCATCCTATGAAACTCTGTAGAGAGAGAACTCCTTTAATTACAAGTTTTCCTTTTGTTGTGTAGCGTAAAAATAGCCATTGTAACACGCTACAAAGCTCGATATTTTTTTTGGTTGCTCAATTCTTTTGCGCAAATATACCTCCAGGGTTATTTAAGCTTGTTCTGCTGCCTTGGTGGACTAAAAGAAAAATTTTATTACACCGCCATAAAAGAAATTTTTCCTGTAGCATAATTCACAAGCAAGTTAAGTACAAGTTTTCCTCTTGTTGTGTAGCATAAAAAACACGCATTGTAACACCGCTACAAGCTAGTAGTTTGGTTGCTCAAATTCTTTGCCGCATTTTATATCCAGGGGTTAATTAAGCGTTGTTCTGCTGCTGTGTGACTAAAAGAAAATGTTTATTTCACCGCCAAAAAAGTTTATTTTCCCTGTAGCATAATTCACATGCGAAGGTTAATTACAATTTTCCTTTTGTTGTGTAGCCGTAAAAAACACGCCATTGTAACACGCTACAAAGCTCGAAGCTTTTTGTGTCTCAATCATTTGTGCAATTTACATCAGGTTAATAAGCGTTGTTCTGCTGCTGTGGTGACTAAAGAAAATGTATATTTCACCGCCAAAAAATAAATTTTTTCCTGTACATAATCACAAGCAAGGTTAATTACAAGTTTTTCTCTTGTTGTGTAGCGAAAAAAAGTAGCCATTGTAACACGCTACAAGGCTTGTATTTTTTGGTTGCTCAATCTTTAGCGCAATTTTAACATCCAGTGGTTTTAATAAGTGTTTGTCTGCTGCTGTGGTGACAAAAATAAACCTCTTTTTCACCCGCCAAAAAATACATTTTTCCTGTACAAAGTTCACAAGCGAAGGTTTAATTACAAGTTTCCTTTTGTGTTGTGTAGCGTAAAAAAACACGCCATTGTAACACGCTACAAAGCTCGTAGTTTTTTGGTTTGCTCAATTATTTTTTTTTTTTTTTTTTTTTTTTTTTTTTTTTTTTTGCGCAGTTTACATACCCAGGGTTAATTATTGTGTTGTTCTTCGCTGTGGTGACTAAAATAAACAGCTTTTTTCACGCCAAAAAATAAATTTTCCTGTAGCATTAATTCACAAGCGAAGTATAATTACAAGTTTACGTCTTGTTGTGTAGCGTAAAAACACCCCATTGTAACACGCTACAAAGCTCGTAGTTTTTTGGTTGCTCAATTCTTTGCACAATTACATCCAAGGGAGTTAACTAATTTTTTTCTGCAGTTGTACTCAGTAAAATGAAACTTTGTTTTCACCGCCACAGAAGAAATTCTGTAGCATAATTCATATCCGAAGGTTTAATTAAGCCTGTTTTGTGCTTTATATTCAGTAAATACTCAGAGAGTTAAACAGCACATACAAGGTAAATTTTTTCCTGCCCATTTGTGGAGCGCAAATTTATATCCAAGGTTACCCATCGCTTGTTACTGGGTTCATTTGGAGTCAATACAGGGTGTGTATTAATCAAATACAGATATCATCATCAAACAGTTCTGTACATTTTAGAACAAACATATGTCAGAAAGAGAGGTGGCAGGCTCTTCACCTGCGAGTGGCAGTTGCACAACAACCGCCCCCCCATACATTCTGGAGGCAGCCCAGGTCGGCAGCACAGCAAGGGACGTCACAGCAGGGTCACTTGGTAGGCCACAACTGCCGCTTGTCATCTAGCGGCCGAGTTTGTTTCAGAAACAATGGTTCTTGATTGGTTGACTAGGTCACCACTTCCTCCCAGATGACATCTGAGTCGATGAGAACATCAGAAATAACCCTTAGTTGGCATGGCCCGGCAGCGGGTCAGCGGCCCTCACCTGTCCTCAACCCGCCTCTGTCCCATCCGGTTCGCTCAGCCAGAGATCTACTATTTTGGTCTGGGCTCAGCCCACTATATAGCGAGGAATGAACAATTTGAGGAGGGCAGTCAGTCAGCAACATGGCAGCCGAAGAAATGAGGCCAGTTTTTTTAATTATAAATCTTCCCCCTGCTTCTTGCAGTAGGCGGCAAAGTATAGATGTTGAAGTGTATGGGAGGTTCATGTGTGAGGGGTCCCAGCCTCTGCTACCAAGACCGGTGATGAGGACAGCAGTTGACGATGAAACACAAATACGATATGTACCGACCTCACTTGGGAGCTGGTGAGGCAAGGGCTTCATTCATTGTCAGGAGAAAAGGCGTCCAGCAAAGCTCAGCGAGCGGCACAGCCAGCAAGTGGGTGTGTGGCCCGTGAGTCAGCAGGATAGCAGCAGTGTGTGTGGAGCCAAGCGGCCCATGGGTAAAAAACCCGCTTCGCAGTCCAAGAAAGTAGCGCACAGGGCAACAGCGAGGCAGGCGGTGGCAGTAGTCACTCATGCGGAGCGATGGTGGTAAAAATCAGCTACTCGGCGGTGTGGGGCAGTTCTTTGCTTAGACACTGATGAAGCCGAATATGGGTATATGTGAATCTGTAGGCAGAAATTGAAGCGTGGCCAGGATGCTAACGTTGGCTACCACGGCCCTGCGTCAACTACATGCAGCGTCACCAACCGGTGGCCCTGGGAGAAACGTGGCGTCAGATGTGGTGGTCCATCCTGCCGCCGCATCACAGCACAGCAGCGTCCAGGGCACCATGCCATGCAGCCAGTCAAGGCTCCACCACCTCTGCAGAAGGTAGCTGTTTCACTTGACATCGTCTCCCTCCAGATGCTCCTGCTCCTCGCACTCAGGCGCCGAGCATTCGTTCAGCGAGGGCGATTGCAAAGTAGACAACAATATGCGTCCAAACCATCCTAATGTGCATAAGCTGACTGTGCTCCTTCCGCAAGTTTGTTGGTACTGCAGTCCTTCCCTTTTACAATTGTGGACTCTGCACCAATTCAGAAACTAATGGCTTGTGCCGAGCCGAGATGGAGAGTTCCAAGCCGTAATTCTTTTCCAAAAAGGCAGTACCAGCACTTCACAATATGTAAACAGCAAGGTGGGGCCAGTCCTTGATCTTACGGGTTTGACTCACAAGGTGCACGGCAGCGTGGACTTCTGAGCTGTAACTACGTCATGGCCAGTACAGGTCCTTTACGGCCCACTGGGTGAATGTTGCTTCCGGCCCAGCCTCACCAACAACTTGGACAGAGACGCCCCGCTTTCTCCTCCACATTGTCAAACTGCGGCTCCTGCGACAATGTCCGCCTCCTCCTCCTCCACCACCACCATCTCAGCCTCCACAAGTACTGCTCCATCATACCACATGTGTAGGGCACAGCGGTGTCACGCAGTTCTACACCTGGCTTGCCTCGGCGAACGAAGTCACACAGGGGAGGAACTGCTCCGCGTCATGCAGCAAGAAATCGATGTGTGGCTTTCTCCGCGCCAACTGCAAATCGGAACCATGGTGACGGACAATGGGAGGAACATGGTGTCCGCGCTGCACCGAGGAGGGATGGTCCATGCGCCCTGCATGGCGCACGTGTTCAATCTGGTTGTGAAAAGGTTCCTGAAGTCTTCCACCGATCTTCAGAAGATTCTGAAAATGGCCAGGAAACTGTGCATGCACTTCATCCATTCCTACAAAGCCGGCACACCTCTCGCGTGTGCAGCGGCAGAACGGCCTCCCCAACACTCTCTGATATGCGATGTTTCCACCGTTGCGAATTCCAGTTGCCACATGTTGGGACCGACTGTATGAACAGAGAAAGGCATTAACGATTTTGTGATGATTCCAGGCAGACAGGGAGTACTCCCCTGTGTAACTTTGAAGTCAGCCTGTGGCAAGCTCATGCGTGACACCTTGCCGTTTGTTGAGGGCATCTCGAGGTGCCAATTTATTTGTCAGGCGCCAGGAACTACGGGATGAATAACGTCATTCACTGCATTCAGGTCCTGGAAACAGATGTGAAAAAAATCTGTCTGGGCAGGGGATTGGAGACGTGGCGATACATTTCGGGGGCCACATGAGTCGGTGGGGGGACTGAAATGAAAGGAGGAGGAGGACATTGGGCAGAAGCATTGTCTGGTGAAATTAGTGGATTTTCTACCAGGTGACAAGGAGAGGAGGAGCATGGAGCAGCTGGAGGAGGTAGTGGAGGATGAGGACGACGAGCAGATGTCCGCAAGCAGCCGTGGCAGTATTTACAGTGGAGATGGAGCAGGGAGCCCTCGGAGGTCACTTGTGCAGATGACCCGCAACATGCTGATTTGCCGTGGCTAGTGACAGCGAATAGTCTGCATCGGCAGAGGATGACTTCTGGCTCTCCACCCTATTGGACCCTCGCTACCCGGTTCCAAAATGGGAGCCTGTTGTTTCCCAGCTAGTGAGAGGGAGACAAACTCAAATATATAGGGAAATCCTCCGTTGTTCAGTTGGCCGCTGCTATGTGCGGCATTCGTCCCTCCTCTGACAGGGTCGGTCCGGGGTGGTTTTTTCAGCGCCTCACGTACTTTGCCGTGGCTTGTGGGGAAGGTGGGGGGGTGTTAGGAGCAGAGTACAGCTCCCTCAGCAGCAAACCTAAGTCTGGAGGTCACTGATGAGCAGTCTTCCTTACCCGCCTAGTGAGGAGGGCAGCTCGCCAGCTAGCAGCAGCAGGGACCTGGAGCAGATCCTGAACCAACCGGTGGGGGCCTACTTGGACAGCACTCTGCCACCCATTAGAAGATCCGCTGGACTACTGGGCAGACAAACTGAATTGTGGGCCGCACTTGCCGTGTTTGCAGTGGAGAAGCTGTCTGCCCGGCCAGTGTGTGGCAATTCAAGAGCGGGTGTTCAGTGCGGCGGGGGCCATCGTTACCCCAAGGAGAAACGCGCTTGTCCACGGGAAATGTGGAACATCTGACCTTTGGTTCAAGTGAATCCGGCGTGGATGGCCAGGATTTCCACACACCAAATGTGCTTAGGCGTCAGGACTACATCGCCATGACGCCTCACCAAACTACTGCCTCAGCCACTATTCTGATTGCCGCCACCCGCCTGATGCCACACATGCTGCTGAAAAGTTTCTCCATCTGCCTCCAACATCTTTACCAGGGACTGGTATTGCCACCCACTCCACCACTCTGTTATTGTGCCACTGTCTGACCTCATGCTGTGTTGTTGCTGGTGCCATGACTTCACACTGTGTTCTTTGTGCCACTGTTGACCTCATGCTGGCTGCTGCCGTGGACCTAGACACTGTGCATTGTGCCATGTTGACTCATGCTGCGGCTGTGGCTGCTGCCGTGACCTAGACACTGTGTCAAGGTGCGCCACTGTCTGACCTAATGTGCTGCTGTGGCTGCTGCCATGCCTTACACACTGTGTCATGTGCCTGTTTACCTAATGGTGCCTGCGTGGGCTGCTGCCTGAGTGACCTACACACTGTTCATTGTGCCACTGGTCTGACTCATGCTCTGCTGTGGCTGCTGCCGTGACCTAGACACTGTGTCAATGTTGCCACTGTATGACCTCATGCTGCTGCTGTGGCTGCTGCCGTGACACTAGGACACTATGTCATTGTGCCACTGTCATGACTCATGCTGCTGCTGTGGCTGCTGCAGTGATCCTTACACACTGTGTCATTGTCCCCACTCTGTGGCCTTGTACTCTGTTTTTGCCAAACCTCCGAAATGTCATTGTGCCACTGTTGAACCTAATGCTGCTGCGGTGGCTTGCTGCCGTGACCTACACACTGTGTCATTGTGCCACTGTCTGACCCCATCTGCGCTGTGGCGCTGCCGTGACCCCCCCACTGTGTCATTTTGCCACTGTCTACCTCAGCGCGCTTTGGCCTTTCCGGACCCTACCACGTGTCATTGTCCCACCCACCCTTTTTTTTTCCCTACTTTCCCCCTTTTTTTTGTGGGGCCACCTCAAATGTTTATTGTGCCACGTCGACCTCATGCGCTGCTGTGGCTGCTGCCCTGCCTACCCACTGGTCATTGTGCCCCTGCTGACCTCATGTGCTGCTGTGGGTGCTGCCGTGCCACACACTGTTTTTGTCCCAAACTCTGCCACTCCTGTTTTTTTCCACCTCCCAATTCATTGTGCCACTGCTGACCCCATGCTGCTGCTGCCGGACCCCCACAAAATTTTCTTGTGCACCTTGCCTACTCCTTGTTTTGCCCCTCTAGAAGTCATTGGGCCACTGTCTGACCTCAGGGCTGTGCTGCTGTTGATGCCGTAAACCCCCACACTGTTCTTGTGCCACCTGTGGCCTACTCCGTTTTGCCACCTCCAAATGTCATTGTGCCATCTCTGACCCTCGCGTGGGTGCCGCCGTCACCTCCACATCTGTCACGATGTGCCACCTGAGCCCCAGCTTGTTTTTTTCCATCTGTCGCTCGCATACTTTATCAGGCTACATTCCCCCTTCAGTTTTTTGGTCAGTTTTGCCCTCTTAAGTACCCAGGGAATTTTAGAGTGAAGCGATTCTAAGAGCGGCAGTCATGTGCGTGTCATACTAAAACACAACATTGTATGAAGACCAAACCAAGCTCCCTCTGCATATTTAAGCATGGCACAACGTTCTACAGCACCCTGCAGGCTCTGTGCAGCCTGGAAATAGCTGTTTTTTTAATGTGATTCGTCCCGAAGTAATTCGGAACAAAGTTATTTTTTGTCGGGAAATTCTTCGAAGTGAACGAACCGAATTTCGGGAAATTCGCCCATCTCTAATTACAGTCATTGCAGATTTGTCTGTATTGAATTCAATGGGAGATGGCAATAATCTCAGGAAAGGTGAATGTACAGATTTTGGCATCTACCACTGAAGTCAGTGTAGAAAAAACTCTGCAGTATAATCTGCTATAAATCCACAAAACAAGTCCTTACTGAAATCGGCAACATATCCTCCTGTGTGAAAGTATCCTAATAGTGAATGCACATGGGATGTATTTACTGTAAACATTTTGGACAGCAAATCCACATGTAAAAATCTGCTGCAGATTGTGCAGATTTTGATGTGGATTCTACCCCATTCAATTTAATGGGGAAAATCCACAGTAAATTGTCAATAGAAATTAAGATGCTGCGAAGTTAAAGCTGTGCACCACTTGTCGATTTCTCCTTGCAGAAAATTTCTGCCAAATGTCCATGAGATTTCTGAAATTCCATCCACATAGTTGATACGGTATTCTCTTGTGGATCTACCATGTGCAAATCTGCCTGGAAAATCCATAGCAAATCTGTCCCTTATGAATTCACCCTTACAGTCTAGGTAAATATACCTTATGCTTGACAAGCTCAGGGCCCACTGTGAATCTGTTCACCAATGGCCCACATGCACCTAGGTTCCATTTACAACAAGCTTCCTAAACCTGTATGATTTTGGAAACGTTTACTGGTCCAAAATAGGTACGCCACATGAAAGCAAGGCTGTGGGTAAGAAATGTTTCACATGTAAAGAAATAAAATGTCAGTGGCAAATCACATGAAGCTATTTTCCTGGAAGGTTTCTATTTTCCAGCATAACACAATGCTATCCTTACAGTATTATTCAGCGCTTTTATTATACAAGTACCAGGGTGCTAATTTCTCCATAATTATAACAGTATAGCCTTTGTGCTATGATCAGAAGCCCAGCAGTTGTATAAGTCAATGTAATAACTCCCCTTGGAGTCTTAAACTTATATTTAAGACACGAAAAGCATGATGTGAAAGAACATTGATTTACCAAAAAATGTTCTACAGGGCAAAATTTTACTTTCTAAGAGAAGAGTAATAACATATGTAATGTAAAATGGTAAGAAAGGTCCAAATCTGGGAATGGTAATTTTAATGAATAGTTCCCTTCAGTACATTGAGATACCAATAAAAAGCAGGATGGTAATTAGCAGTTTGAGGATGATATAAAGAAAGTGCCATCACTTCAAAGCCCGATTGCACATAACAGCTAATACCGTATATCACACTCAATCTATATTACTTTATTTTCTGAATAACTATGTACTGACTTTTACCCTTTCATTATGTCTGTTTTTGGATATAGATGACACAGAAAGTACACCTAGGATACAATAGTGCACATGAAGACAATTTTATACTTTCAATATACTTTCCTTCACAGAAAATTATACCCTGGGATCTAAGATGTCTTCATGATTCTGCAAATCCATTCCTCTTGAATACAGGGTTCTCATCCTGACATGCTGGAGCACTCTATAAGTAAGTAAATGAAGTGTGCTGTTAGGGCTCACTGCACCTCCCTTGACGTGACATTATCACAGGCCGAAACCGTTACTGCTCTACCCTCACTATGGACCCCATGACAGCTCTGGTAGAGCAGATGCAGGGGCTAACCCAGCTAACCCAGTCCAGGATCTGGCGCTGAGGGTAGAACAACAGGGGGCTACCCCAAGTCAGAGGGTGCCTGCATTACCTTCCCCTCCTGTGGAACCCCCTATCCAGTTGCCTGACAGGTTTGCAGGTAACAGGGCGGCCTTTGTGGCATTTAGAGAGGGTTGTCGCCTGTATTTCAGGCTCCGCCCACTTACCTCAGGGAATGAGGAACAAAGGGTGGGAATTGTTATGTCCTTGCTACAGGGTCCCCCCCCAGGAGTGGGCATTTTCGTTACCGCATGACTCACCTGAACTGTCTTCTGTGGACAGGTTCTTTGCCGCTTTAGGGGTACTCTTTAATGACCCATATAGGGAAGCTGTGGCTGAGGCTCAGCTGACCACCTTGAGGCAGGGTGAGAAGTGGAGGAGTTTTGCTCCGAATTTCGTCGCTGGTGCGTTCCGTCTGGGTAGAACGACGCAGCTCTCAGATG
This sequence comes from Phyllomedusa bahiana, assembly GCA_025379985.1. Classification (NCBI taxonomy): domain Eukaryota; kingdom Metazoa; phylum Chordata; class Amphibia; order Anura; family Hylidae; genus Phyllomedusa; species Phyllomedusa bahiana. Next base: position 62,253 of record JAODAL010009164.1, read on the forward strand.
CCAGTTTAGATTAGGGTTAGCTGACCATGTGAAGGATTTATTGGTGGCTTACCCTACCCTACCCCTGGTACTTCAGATGAGGCCATGGCACTGGCCATTCGTCTGGACAGACATTTTAGGGAGAGACGGCAAGAAAAGGTTCCCCCCCTGGTGGTCCACACCATGGTCACCCCTAGACCCGTTGTTTCCGACGTAAACCCAGAGGAGCCCATGCAAGTAGGGGCTTTTTCTGTCACTGCGGCTAGTGACCGTAGGACTACTCGTCGCATCCTGGGGTTGTGCTTCTACTGTGGAGAAGATAGACACAGAATTCGGGAATGCTCCAAACGGAAGACCAGGTCGGAAAACTCCAAAGCCTAGGTGGTCAGCAGGAGGATCACCTAGGCGAGCAGGTATTTCCTATTGTATCTAATAAGTTTCTGCTACCAGTTAAGATTTCATACTTGTCGCTGTCCGGTTCTGGGAGTGCGTTTGTGGATTCTGGATCAGTTTCTAATTTTGTTGATGCGTCTTTCGCCAAACGTCTGGGCCTACCTTGTAGACCGCTATCTGACTCGCTGCGGGCTGTGGCTATTAACTCCACTCCACTAGCTCAGGGCACAATCCAATATTGTACCCCTGAGCTGTAGATGGTGGTCGGATCCATACATATGAAAGGTGTATTCTATTCGTCATGGAGGGGCTGCCCGCTGATGTGGTGTTGGGGCTGCCCTGGCTTCAGAAACATAATCCAGTGTTTGACTGGAATTCAGGGAAATTAGTCAGGTGGGGACAACAGTGTGTTGACAGATGTCTCCTTACCATGCTGGGCAATACTGATGTGCAGGCTAATGTTCTATCTGGAAGCGGTGGTGCCAGCGTTGAAGCCTATGCGGCATCTTGTGAAGTCGATGCTCGGGCTAAGGTTCCCAGAACTCGTCCTCCTGGTGAACTATGCCCTCCACCTGTACCTGAACGTCCGTATGTGGTTCAGGAGGTGGTTAACCCGGTGGCTTATCGGCTGAAATTACCCTCTTCTCTCTGTATACATAACATGTCCCGTCGTGCACTTCGTAAGAGGTATATTCAGCCTGTGACTCCGCCCTCTAGGCCTCCTTCTCCAGTTCGCATAGAGGGGGAGTTAGAACCCAGACCAGGGAAGGGTCCGGTGGCCCCTCCTAAAAGGGGGGGTACTGTAAGGGCTCACTGCACCTCCCTTGACGTGACATGTGCCTTTCCTCTATGTTGGGGAGAGAACAAAGAAGTCAAATGGAGAGGATCAACAGGAGCTCCGGAGTGGCAGCAGCAGGAAACAGCTAGGTATGTATTAGGCGTTTGATTTTTTTGCACCACCCTGCTCTCGATGCAGTATAACTTTTTTAACAGACAACCTCTACCAGGCTGGCAGTGATATTACGAATGACCTAGGGCGACATGTATGAATTTTGTTGCCAGACGTCAATTTTATTGCGCACATTAGTAGTGTAGAATGCGCCTGAATTTATGAACCTGTTCCACTGCGGGTCATAGATTTAAAGCTTTCTAGCTCCAAAAGGTCTACTCAGGCTCAGGTAAAACACTTTTAACTTGGTCTGCCTGTTCCAGTAGTAATGCAGCAAGTTTTCCCATCCCACCACAATAATACAGTTGTGGTGTGACAAGCCTCCAGAACACTTCCCCATCTTAGGAGCATTAAAAAGTGCCACAGGCTCATAATGCACCTTGTTTTGGTGCACCTGCTCATACATCTAGACAGGGGTGCCAATAGGACAGTTATTGCAGTACTCGTGTCGGGACCCTTTTTAAAAAAGGGGCCTGGTGATATGGTAAAAGATAGGAACTAGCAATGGGTGGGCGTCCCATGCACTTTGGCTGTATGGGGCCCTGAAATAGCTGATAGATTACTGTTGGCAGCCCTGCATCAAGAGTAGAGATGGGCGAATCGATTCTAACGAAGTGGAATTCGTTTAGAATTTCAGGAAAACTTTGATTCTGAACAAAGTCGAAGTTTAGGGTGATTCGCGGGAACGAAGTGTGTTTTTAATTGATAAAATGGCTGCGAGCACATGGCTTTACATGGGGCAAAGAACTCTGGGAGGAAGAAAGGAGTAGCCTTAATGACATGTGCAGAGATGAAGCCAATCAGAGACCGGTGGAATTCTGTGGCGTCACCGCACTATATAAGTCCAGACGCGACGCTGGCAGTTCACACTGCTCTCACTGTGCTGTGTAGTGAAGCTGCCGCTGCTGCTGAGATCTCACACTAAAGAACTAACTTTTATACAGCAATTTTTGAGGGGTGTCACAGCTTGTCTCAGAGACTGCTTCTCTTACGTTCTAATTTTGATTTTGAGGGGTATTGGAATTGAAGTCCAGTGTGCGTCCAGTTCAGCTGCATATACATTTTAATGCTATCTGCTCAGTTCTTGAGCACATTGAATATCCAAAGGTTATCTAAGCCTGTTGTTGTTGTTGTTGTTGTTGTTGTTGTATTCAGATAAAGAAACAGCTTTTTTACAATCCAAATACCACTTAATTTAGATCCAAGGGTTAAGTGTTTTTTGTCTGCTGTTGTGGTCACTAAAAGAAACTGAGTTTTTCAACGCCAAAGAAGAAATTTTGCCTGTAGCATAATTCATATCCGAAGGTTAATTAAGCATTTTTCTAATGTTGTGGTCAGTAAAATACATGTCGTTTTAACACGCTACAAAGCTGGTAATTTTTGGCAGCACATTTCTTTTGCGCAATTTACATCCAAGGGATAATTAAGTATTTTTCTGCTGTTGTAGTCAGTAAAAGAAACATTGTTTTTCAACGCCAAAGAAGAAATTTTGCCTGTAGCATAATTCATATCCGAAGGTTAATTAAGCATTTTTCTAATGTTGTGATCAGTAAAATAAACGTCGTTTTAACACACTACAAAGCTGTTAATTTTTGGCAGCACATTTCTTTTGCGCAATTTACATTTAAGGGTTAATTAAGTGTTTTTCTGCTGTATTGGTAGGTAAAATACACATCGTTTTAACACGCTACAAAGCTGGTAATTTTTGGCAGCACATTTCTTTTGCGCAATTTACATCCAAGGGTTAATAAAGTGTTTTTCTACTGTTGTGGTGAGTAAAATACACGTTGTTTTAACGCCAAAGAAGAAATTTTGGCTGTAGCATAATTCATATCCGAGTTAATTAAGCTTTTTTCTGCTGTTGTGGTCAGTAAAATACATGTCGTTTTAACACGCTACAAAGCTGGTAATTTTTGGCAGCACATTTATTTTGCTCAATTTACATGCAAGGGTTAATTAAGTATTTTTCTGCTACTGTGGTCAGTAAAATACACGTCGATTTAACACGCTACAAAGCTGGTAATTTTGGGATGCTCATTTCTTTTGCGCAATTTAGATCCAAGGGTTAATTAAGTGTTTTTCTGCTGTTGTAGTCAGTAAAAGAAACGTTGTTTTTCAACGCCAAAGAAGAAATTTTGCCTGTAGCATAATTCATATCCGAAGGTTAATTAAGCGTTTTTCTGCTGTTGTGGTCAGTAAAATACACGTCGTTTTAACACGCTACAAAGCTGGTAATTTGTGGCAGCACATTTATTTTGCTCAGTTTACATGCAAGGGTTAATTAAGTATTTTTCTGCTATTGTGGTCAGTAAAATAAACGTCGTTTTAGCACACTACAAAGCTGGTAATTTTTGGCAGCACATTTCTTTTGCGCAATTTACATCCAAGGGTTAAATAAGTATTTTTCTGCTGTTGTAGTCAGTAAAAGAAACGGTGTTTTTTAACGCCAAAATAGAAATTTTGAATGTAGCATAATTCATATCCAACGGTTAATTAAGCGTTTTTCTGCTGTTGTGGTCAGTAAAATACACGTCGTTTTAACACGTTACAAAGCTGGTAATTTTTGGCAGCACATTTATTTTGCTCAATTTACATGCAAGGATTAATTAAGTATTTTTCTGCTACTGTGGTCAGTAAAATACACGTCGTTTTAACATGCTACAAAGCTGGTAATTTTTGGCAGCACATTTCTTTTGCGCAATTTACATCCAAGGGTTAATGAAGTATTTTTCTGCTGTTGTAGTCAGTAAACGAAACATTGTTTTTCAACGCCAAAGAAGAAATTTTGCCTGTAGCATACTTCATATCCGAAGGTTAATTAAGCGTTTTTCTGCTATTGTGGTCAGTAAAATACACGTCGTTTTAACACGCTACAAAGCTGGTAATTTTTGGCAGCACATTTCTTTTACGCAATTTACATCCAAGGTTTAATTAAGTATTTTTTTGCTTTTGTGGTCAGTAAAATACACATCGTTTTAACACGCTACAAAGCTGGTAATTTTTAGCAGCTCGTTTCTTTTGCGCATTTTACATCCAAGGGTTAATTAAGCGTTTTTCTGCTGTTGTAGTCAGTAAAAGAAACTGTGTTTTTCAACGCCAAAGAAGAAATTTTAATGTAGCATAATTCATATCCGAAGGTTAATTAAGCCTGTTTGTGCTTTTATGTTCAGTAAAATACACAGTGTTTTTAAACGGCACATACAAGTAAATTTTTCCTGGCCATTTGTGGAGCGCAATTTATATCTAAGGGTTACCCAAGCTTGTTAGTGGGTTCATTTGGAGTCAAATACAGGGTGTGTATTTACCATATACAGATATCTTCATTAAACAGAGTCTGTACATATTAGAACAAACAGTATGTCAGACAGAGAGGTGGCAGGCTCTTCACATGCGAGTGGCAGTGGCACAAACATTCCTGGAGCAGGCACAGGTCGCAGCACAGTAAAGGGGACGTCGCAGCAGGGATCACTCGGTGAGACCAGAACTGCCGGTGTCATCTAGCGGCCGTGTGTTGACCAGCAACCCAAGGGTTCTTGATTGGTTAACTAGGTCATCCACTTCCTCCCAGATGACATCTGACAACCCCAGCCAAGAGTCGGTGGGAACGTCAGACACAACCCTTAGTTGGCATGGCCCGGAAGCGGGTCAGCGGCCCTCACCTGTCCTCAACCCGCCTCTGTCCCATCCGGTTCCCTCAGCCAGAGATCTACTATGTGGTCTGGGCTCAGCGCCACTATACAGTGAGGATGAACAATTTGAGGAGGACAGTCAGCAGCTACTTGGCAGCGAAGAAATGGCGCCAATATCCCCTGTTACTTGCAGTAGGCGGCAAAGTATAGATGTGGAGAGTGGCATGGGAGGTCATGTTGTGAATGGTCAGCCTCTGCATACCAAGACCGGCGATGAGGACAGCAGTAAAGATCAAACAATAATCGATGATGATGTAGCCAACCGCACTTGGGAGCCGGGTGAAGCAAGGGCTTCATCATCGTTAGGAGAAGTTTGCATGTCAGGCAGTGGCGCAGCCAGCAAGTGGGTAGTGTGGCCGTGAGTCAGCAGGGTAGCAGCAGGGTAGCAGCAGTGCGCCGTCAGGAGCCAAGCGGCCACGGGATAGAAAACCCGCTTCGCAGGTCCAAGAAAGTAGCGGCACAGGGGCTCAGCAGTGGTGGTAGTAGTCACTCAGTGCGGAGCGTTGGCGGTAAAATCAGCTACTCGGCAGTGTGGCAGTTCTTTGCTAAGACACCGGAGGAGCCGAATATGGGTAGATGTAGAATCTGTGGGCAGAAAGTGAAGCGTGGCCAGGGAGCTAACATTGGCACCACGGCCCTGCGTCAACACATGCAGGGTCACCATCCGGTGTCCTGGGAGAACCATGGCTCAGATGTGGTGGTCCATCCTGCTGCCGCAGCAACAGCAGCAGCAGCGCCCAGTGGCACACATGCCATTGCAGCCAGTCAAGGCTCCACCACCTATGCAGAAGGGAGCTGTTTCTCTTTGCCATCATCTCCTGGTCCAGATTCTCCTGCTACTCATGGCGCTAGCTGTCATTTGACGAGGCGATTGCAAAGATCCAACCATCCTAAGGTGCAGAAGCTGACTGTGCTCCTGTCCATGTTGTTGGTACTGCAGTCCCTCCCTTTCCAAATGGGGGACTCTGCACCGTTCAGAGAACTAATGGCTTGTGCCGAGCCGAGATGGAGAGTTAAAAGCCGTAATTTCTTTTCCAAAAGGCAGTACCAGCCCTTCACAAATATTAGAACAGAAGGTGGCCAGTCCTTGAGCTTGTCGGTTTGTTCCAAGGTACACGGAAAGCATGGTTTGTGTGGAGCTGTAACTACGGTCAGGGCCAGTACATGTCCTTTACGGCCCACGGGGTGAATTTTGCTTCCTGTCCAGCCACACCAACAACTTGGACAGAGAACGCCGCTTTCTCCTCCACTTTGTCAAACTGCTGCTCCTGCGCTAATGTCCGCCTCCCCTCCACCAGCACCACATCTCAGCCTCCACAAGTACTGCTCCATCATACCACAGTGTAGGGCACAGCGTTTGTCACGCAGTTCTACACCTAGCTTGCCTCGGCGAACGAAGTCACACATGGGAGGAACTGCTCCGCGTCATGCAGCAAGAAATCGATGTGTGGCTTTCCCCTCCGGGGCCAACTGCAAATCGGAACCATGGTGACGGACAATGGGAGGAACATGGTGTTTGCACTGCAAACCGAGGAGGGATGGTCCATGCCCCTGCATGGCGCACGTGTTCAATCATGTTGTGAAAAGGTTTTCCCAAAGTCTTCCACCGATCTTCAAAAGATTCTGAAAATGGCCAGGAAACTGTGCATGCACTTCATCCATTCCTCCAAAGCCAGGCACACCCTCCTCAAGTTGCAGCAGAACGACCTCTCCCAACACACCTAGTGAGGAGGGTACTCGCCAGCAGCAGCTGCAGCAGGACCTGGAACAGACCCTAAACCAACAGGTGGTGGCCTACTTGGACAGCACTCTGCCACCCCAGTTAGAAGATCCGCTGTACTACTGGGCAGCCAAACTGGATGTTTGGCCGCAACTTGACGAGTTTGCAGTGGAGAAGCTTTCCTGCCCGGCCAGTAGTGTGGCATCAGAGCGGGTGTTCAGTGTGGCGGAGGCCATCGTTACCCCAAGGAGAACCCGCTTGTCCACCGGAAATGTGGAACAACTGACCTTTGTTAAGATGAATCAGGCATGGATCGGCAAAGATTTCCACACAACAATGCCTTAGACGTCAGTTTAAAATCAGCCATACCCTAAACCCAAACTTTGAAAAATGAGTCGGGGTTTTCAAATTACCTGCCTCAGCCACTATTCTGATGCCGCCACCTGCCTGATTCCACACTTCTGCTGCCAGTTTCTCCATCTACCTACCACCATCTTTACCAGGGACTGGTATTGCCACCCACCCCCACACTCCCTCATTGTACCACTCTATGACCTCATGCTTCTGCTGCTGCTGCTGTTGTTGCTGCTGCGGTCACCTCCACACCGTGTCATTGGGCCACTCTCTGACCTCATGCTGTTGCTCCTGCCGTGACCTCCAAACTCTGTCATTGTGCCACTCTGTGGCCTACTCCTTTTTGTGCTACCTCCACACTCTTTCATTGTGCCACTCTCTGAACTCATGCTGCTGCTATGGCTGCTGCCATGCCCTCCACACTCTGTCATTGTGCCACTGTCTGACCTAATGCTGCTGCTGTTGCTCCTGCCGTGACCTCCCCACTCTGTCATTGTGCCATTCTGTGGCCTACTCCTGTTTGTGCTACCTCCACACTCTGTCATTGTGCCACTGTCTGACCTCATTTCTGCTGCTGTGTGCGCCGTACCTCCACACTCTGTCATTGTGCCACTGTCTGACCTCATGCTGCTGCTGTGGCTGCTGCTGTGACCTCCACACTCTGTCATTGTGCCACTCTGTGGCCTACTCCTGTTTTTGCCACCTCCAGAATGTCATTGTGCCACTGTCTGACCTCATGCTGCTGCTGTGGCTGCTGCCGTGACCTCCGCACTCTGTCATTGTGCCATCTCTGGTCTCCTGATGTTGCTGCCACCTCCATACTGTGTGATTGTGCCACTCTGTGGCCTACTCCTTTTTTGTGCAAAACCCTCCACCCCTTGTAAACTGACTTCATACTTCGCTGCTTTGATCCTTTTCCCTCCACAATGTTTTTTGTGCCACCCCTCTAAACCTCATGCGGCTGCTGGGGGCTGTTGCCATGCCCCCCAACATTTCGGGTCATTGTGCCACTGCCCCTCAAAGAAACCCCCAAAAGCACCGTGAAGAAATTCAGTGGAATGGGGGCGGGGGATCCCTCAGAATCATTTTGTCACAGGCCCCCGCAGCTTTCTGATTTCCCTTTGGCTAGTGGGGCAGCCAAAAGTCACCACCCGGGCAGGGGAAAAAGGACTTCTGGCTCCCACCTTCTTGGACCCCCCCCGCTCCCGGGTTTCCAAAATTTTGGGGCCCCTTTTTTTCCAGCTGTTTGAAAGGAAGGCCCAAACCTAAAAATACTAAGAGAAATCCTCTGAACATTTGCAAACGTTCTGAAACCTTTTTTGGGAAAGGCAAGTCAACCTCCATTAGCTTCTTCATTAATCCTAAAAAAAGTTCCCAAACCCCAAAGTTTAATTATAAAGTATAAAACATGGTAGTTTGGAAACCAATTTTCTGCATGACACCAATTTGTTGAAATAAGGCGTTGGAAAATTGAGGAACCCCAAAAACAGGGAATGTTTTAGGACTTATTTTGCATTCTGTGCCATTAGTGATGGAATTTTTGTAAAAACTGGGAAAACTAAAATACAAGCAAATGCCCGCAAAAAATGGGTCGGGATGATTCCTCATTTTGAAAATGAGAAAAAGTTTTGGGTAATTCAGACAGGAAAAACCGCCTCCCCCTCCCCCCCCTTTGAGCCTCGTTTTTGTCATATTTTGGTAAACCTCCCTCTTTCCTCCGGCCCTTACCATATCCTTTGCCCCGGAAAATTTCCCGACCTTAAAGCTTTCCCCACCCCGAGTTTACCCAAAGATTTTGTACCCCGCTACAAACCCCGGCTGCCACCCTGCAAGGGAAATCACGTCCCGGGGTAAGGACCTTAGACCCCTCCCAAAGGGCCCAAAAAAAAAAGTTTCCCCCCCCGGGTTTTCGGGGGGTTTTGGTGAAAAACCGGGACCCCCCTTAGATTCCGCTCCCCCGGCATGGCTTTGCCATCGTCCCCTTACTGTCTGCGATCTGTGGTGGCTCCGTAACCTAAATACTGGGGTTTTTTTAACGCTATTTAGGGGTTTTTAGCCCTCATTTTTTTTTTTTCCAGCTTTCGCTGCCCTGACTTTATTCCCCTTTAGTTTTTGGGCCCCGTTTTTCCCCCCTGTAAGTTTCACAGGGGAATTTTAGAGTAAGCGATTCTAAGAGCGGGCAGTCATGTTCGTTCATTTTAAAAAAACACATTCTATAAAACCAAACCAAGCTCCCCCTGCAATTTAACATGGCCCAATGTTCTACAGGCCCCCCTAACCCAGGCCACTGCACCTGGAAAAGGGGTTTTTTAAAGCTTTCCCTCCCAAAGTAATTTTGGACCCAAAAAATTTTGTCGGGAAAAATTTTGTCCCAAACGGGAAAACCCCAAAATTTTTTAGAAAATTTGCCCATCTCTAATTGTGAAAACCCTCTGAATTTTACTGTTCAATCCCTTATTTTGGACAAAATAAAAAAAAAAAAATGAATAAATAAAAAAAGTTTAAAAAAAAATAAACAAAAATAAAAAAAGACAAAATACACCGCTCTTTCCCCTTTAAAAAATGCCCCAACACCACAAAAAAAAGCAAAAATAAATAAAGGAAGAAATTTTGGTTTTCCCCCGGGGTTTTGGAATGACCAAACCTATAAAAAAAAAAAAATGTCACCTTTTTTAACCGATGGGTAAAAAAGGGAAAGGGAAAAAAAAAAAAAAACACAAAAAAGGGAATTTTTTCCCATCCCCGCAGGGACGTAAAACAAAAAAGGGGATAAAAATCATATTAAATTCCAAAACTGTATTCTAGGGTTTTAAACCCCACAAAAAAGCTTTTTCATACAAAAAAAATAAAAAAGTTATGGCCCCTTTTAAGGGAAGGAAAAACAAAGCATAATACCCGGGTTTTAACCCCGATAAAAAACTTTTTTTAAATGCTATTAAAAGGGGAAAAATTCTGGGTGTTTGTATTGTGTGCCTTGGATTAAATAAAAAACACCCCCAAAATTTTTTATCTATAAAAATTATTGAATTCTTTCTAAAGTTTTTGGTGGGTTTTATTATGCCGAAAGTTAGGTTCCCGCAAAACCAAATAAAATTTAATAAAGAAATTTTCCCCTTGAAATCTTTATTTTTTTTACCTCCTTATCACGATTTAACATTATTAATAAAATATCCTAACTGAATATTAAATAATTTAGAATCTTACAATTAGGGCACTTTTTCTCTAAATTGAGTTGCCTAAACCATTTTGTCAAATACTGTACATTAATGTGGCAGTAAGAGGTACAGTCCTCATGAATAACTCATTATATCATTACTTCCATGAGACACAGGCTTTGAATACAGACCTACATTTTAACTTATTATTTCTTAAAGGCATAATATGCTGTGAGTATACTGATGACTGTGGATGGTCATACTGCAAGTACCCTACATAATATAAGAACAGGATAGACACTTTCCAAATTAGTAGGTCACTGCATATGATTATAACAGAGTGGTGTATATTTATTGTACAGCGGCATGATGTGACCAATATGCAGCTAGATTACAATCACAGTCAGACTCAGACTTCCCTACAGGGAAGCAGCCGAAATCCCTGGTAGGCCCCTAGGCATCATGAGTCCCTTGGCATAGCAAGGCTGGGGCTGCTTTTTAGGGACAAAAGCAGAGAAAAAGAGGCAGAAAACAAAGACAAAGTACAGGAGGCATGTGCAGTCATGTATGGTCGAGCCCAAGAAACAAGTACATTGATTGGGCCTGTGATGCCTCACTTGCATGTGGACGCCATCTTGGACCGTCCTGGGGGTCTCACTTTGGTAAGTGAAATGGCACACCAACAAAGGCTTCTTCTTTCAGGCCGCTGCCTGTTTTATTTTGGCACAGGTTTACAGTCATTCAGCAACCAAACCAAATCAAAACCTCTGCCGTCTGGCCACTAACTAAACATAAAGTGAGTCCCTCACTAACTGCGGACTTGGCCTACTGCCAGCACCACAAACACTCTTACCAGCCACTGCTGGGTCCGGCTTCCTGAAGGCAGCCACCTGCTTGCCTCAAGCCTGGGGGTAAGAGCCCTCTCCTTAGCTCTTCTTCTGCTCCAGCTCCTGGCAGCAAACCACACCCCATGATCACCTGTACTAGCAGGCCTTTAATAGGTCTCCAGATACATACAAAGAGCCTGACCTTGAATATGGGAACAGCCACCCACCCAACACTATGGCTGTCCCAAAAAAGCCACCCCATACATAGCCGCCTAGAAGCTATTCTAGCCACTACTGTAAGTGTCAGTAATATACTATTACTGACACAATATAGGTAGCTTTTCCCCACCGAGACCAGGTCCTCGGTGGCACATCTACAGCAGGTCTCTGTCTACATACCCTCTTGTGGCAGAAACCTGCGACTATCGGAGGTCGCTCTGCCACAGACCCCAAGAATCAACTCTACTGTTAGACTTCAAGAATCCCAGTCCAACACTTTTCCTAGCTAAATTACAAACTGTAAACATTAACTAGATGTGAGATACTGCACAACTCTAAATAGTGTGCAAAAGTTCAAAAAGAACTTATAAGGCTGTCATATTACAACTAACTTAAAGGGGTGTTCTCATCGTGCTGTTTCACAGAGCCACAGCCAGTTTCAGACTCACACTTCCTAGTCAGGCTGTGGGTAGTTCTATAGCAGTATTTGCCATATCAACTCTGCTATTCCTAGCTATTTATATTATAGTGATAAAAGTGCAGAAGGTTTGTAAACAGTAGTGCACAAGTTTAGAGGGGTCTAAAGGGTTAAAATTTGTAAGTAACATAGATAGACATGCTCCTGTGTTGGAGATAACAGTACTGATGTCACTATGGTCAGACATGGTTGCTGGAGTAATGATAGCAGAGAGAGGTGGTTGGTAATCTACGGAAGCTTGTGTACATAAGCAGGAGATAAAATCTGTACTAAACAAAAACAAAATCGGAACAAGTAATGTATTTGGTAATAGTTTTATTAACAAATGCCTACATTTTTAAAGCTAGTCTTTGTGATTAGAAAACCCTTTTAAGAATACCCTTTTAAAATCCATGCCCTGGTATCCAAGATCAGTGATCATCATCAAACTGATGAAGGCAATAAAAAGTGCTGGTGATGTATATCAATGCATCCAGCCAGTCCTTTTTTATATAAAAAATAATACTGCTTGTTCATAAGTACAAAACAATGTACTTAAAATGTTACTATGCAACAAAGATAGCCCTTATTCAGACAGAGTCATGTGGGCAAAACCAGTACATCCACACTCAGATTACTTACTGTTCCCTACTACTTTGTGCAGAAGGCGCCATCAGGGTAGTCTTGATAAACCTTTAAAAAAAGAGCATGTTGATATGGTGCAAGATGGGAACTGGTGATGGCCGTGGCATCCAGAAGCTTCGGCTGTATGGGCCCCTTAAATTACCCAAAGGGGTTTTACCACAAAGGCATTTCATGCCTGGCTTGTCCTGCTCCAGCTTTTAGTGTGTTCAAAAGGGGGCGTGTATCATTTCTTTAAACAGATTATTATATGACCAAGTGAGGCTTGACATCACCATGTCTTTCCCCACAGTGTGCTCTCTCTAGTCAAACAAAGGTTTGTTTATGCAAAGAGCTGTGAGTAGTTACAATGTAGCTGAGTGGTTAGCACTTCTGCCTTTTAGGATAGGTGTCCTAGGTTCAAATTCCTGCAGTAGCCAAATGTGGATTTTTTTTTTCAATGTACATGCCTGTTTGAGGTTACTTTTTTCTTTTAATTTATTTTCACTGTTTGACTAATTACTAAGGAGTACAGAGGAAATGAGTAGAAGGACATTATTTGGGGTTTAACACTCACTCAGCAGTGTGTATCTGTGAATATCAAGCAGAGAAGAGACAGTAGCTTCCTAAAAGAAGAGAAACAATATACAGGCAGTCCCGAACTTACATTATTCCAACTTGCGTCCGTCTCCTATTTATGAACAGGGACATATGGGGTATGGCTCAGTATGCTGATTTCACACACTAAGTCAAGCCCCATAACATCAGAGCATCTCAAGTCTATGCCAGACAATAGGGGAGCTCACATTGATAAGCAGCAGCTGGCTGACCTTTTGTACTCACCGCTGGTGAGACACTCACTGCTGGTCCATTGCCCCCCCACACACATATCCCTCTCTGTTGCGCTTCGTCATTATCTGTTGAGCATCATTCCCTCTTCATGTCAAAGAAGATGTTGCTCACCTCACTGAGTAAGATAGGACTGTAAACTTCAAAAGTCTCAAGGCTGGACTGGACAAGAAAGTCACACAGTTACAGACAGTGACACTTCACTTCTTAATAGGATCTGAGATGAGACAAGCCCTGTTGTCCTGGAGCAGAGCAGTAACGTTTGGTCCTGCTCTCAAATAAGTCAGTGCATTGCAGTCTCTGTCTCTCACTAACACTAGCTGCTGATTGCTGACTGCCCCCCACACAGCCTGTGCCAGCCCAGTCCTGAGAAAATTTTTATTTTTTTTAATAATTATGCTTGTTATTTTAATTTGTATTATGGATGTTTAGTGCATTGTATCACTAGTAGTGGTCAGCACTGCTATTTTATCATTAACTGGGCACACATAAAGGTTAATTCTCACAGGTATTTGCCAGTTTGTATCCATATGTTAGTCAGAACAGGTATATTTAGTACATGTGTGGTGTGGAATTCTGGCACTTGTAGTTCTACTGCAGCTAGTAGTTGGGGAATTACAAGTACCAGCATGTCACAGCAGCAGATTTTCTAATTGTATGGGTGGTAACCTATGTTTAAGATCTGCTGTTGTGGCATACTGACACTTATAGTTCCACAGCTACTAGCATACCACAACAGCACATGTAAAACAAATGTACAATTAATACAAGAGAGATGGGGCATGCTGTCCTTTGTAGTTGTGGAACTACAATTGCCAGTATTCCACACCACACATGTACTAAATATACCTGTTCTGGCTTACACACAAATTCAACTTAAGAACAAACCTTCAGTACCTAACCAGTTCATAATCCGATGTAACCGACCAGAGTATACCCTCAGTCCAGACCATACCTGAGGTTAAAGTGGCCTAAGCGAGACAATATTATATATTATATTATGATTTTCTGAGGGATTGAGGTCCATAGAAAGCTTAGCCTTCTGTCCATAAATGAACTCTGATGGAGTGCACTTGGTTGAGTCATGGACAGATATGTGATAGGCAAACAGAACACTAGGGATGAACCGATCCCAATTGTTTTCTTGGTCATTGACAAGCCTACTAAGAGATTCTTTGAGAGTTCAATTTTCACGTTCCCGCTGGACCTTTGTTTGTGAGTGGTAGGCAGATAAAATATGGTTATCTGTTTGAAAATGCTCCATCAGGTTGTCAATGATCAAGTTCACAAAATGTTGTCCCTAATTGCTCATCAGAGAGTCCATACAGTCAAGGCGGCAAATAACAGAGTGCAAAAAAATTGCTACTGACTTGTTACTCTTATCTGGAACAGCTGTTGCTTCAGTCTGCTTGGAGAAATGATCAGTGGCAGCAACTATATATTTGTTGCATTTGATGTTTCCTGAAGAGAACCAATCATATCAATCCAGGTTAACCTCCATACTTTTCCAGGCACTGGTATACTGTTGAGTGGAGTGGTGGAGTTTCCATGCTGATTTTGGGATTTGTGACAAAACATTTTTGATAGGCCTTAACATGTTGGTGAATGTCATTCTTCATTCCCTTCCAGTAATAACGGTCAGAGATTTTGGCTAACCTTTTATCTCTGCCAAAATGGCCACCAGAAATTGGGTGGTCATGACAGATTGTTTTGCCAAGTTTTATCAATACAGGTTCGGGATACAGCTTTATAGAAGATCAGTCAATAAGGATATAACACAGCTTTATATTTACAATAGTGCAATAATAAATCTAGTATGATTAAAGGGTAATAACATAAATTGATTACAGAAAATAGTGTGATATTATGTACAGTTTATAAAAGAAAAATAGTTATTTACTAAGGTTTTAAATGCTTATAACATCACCTGCTGAGTATTGCATCATTGAGTCCGAAAAATCAGCCATAAGAAGCCAAAATGCCAAAAAACCTCAGGGAGAACAACACGGTGCACGGGTAAAGAGGCTTCTGGTCTTCACACCCAGCTTGACAGATTTATATGTTACTTAAACAAAATGGCAGACACGACCTAATGCTGTGTCAGCTTAAAAAATGCACAGGTGCTGACAGACGGGGGCGTGGCTTGGCGCTTGAAGATGGCGGGCGCGTGTTAGAGGAGCTCCTCACCAACGGCAAACTACACTGGCTCAAATAAACCCCCGGAGGCCGTCACCGGACTTTACCTTGGCTCCAGAGAGGAGTGAATATCCCTGCACGCGACTCAGCGTCTGAGCTGGCTCTGTGAGGCTCCCGGCGCCAGCAACTGAAGCTGCGATATCCCGGCTGCAGGAGAGCGGCCGCGCGTCACCGGACTTTACCTTGGCTCCAGAGAGAGAGGAGTGAATCTCCCTGCACTCGACTCAGCGTCCCAGCGGGCTCTGTGAGGCTCCCGGCGCCAGCAACTGAAGCTGCGAGATCCCGGCTGCAGGAGCGCGGCCGCGCGTCACCGGACTTTACCTTGGCTCCAGAGAGAGAGGAGTGAATCTCCCTGCACTCGACTCAGCATCCCAGCGTGCTCTGTGAGGCTCCCGGCGCCAGCAACTGAAGCTGCGAGATCCCGGCTGCAGGAGCGCGGCCGCGCGGCACGGTCCGGAGCAGGGAACAGGTCGGCGGCACTTACCATCAGGCCCGCTCGTTCACCGGACTGTGCACCGACAGAGATTGTGTCACAGCTGCTTCTCTGAATCCCAGGCTCTCCGCCATAGCAGCTTCTGGCGGTGAGTACAGAGGGCTCCTCCCCCAAAACCCGGCTAGTGGGGGGGAATTTTGTTAGCAGGGGGCCCACTCACCTCTCCCGCCGGAACATCCCCTTTTACACTCCCACAGCGTTCCCAAAACCCGGGCTAAAGCGGGGGAGAGACCCCAAAACCCCCTTTCGGGGGGCTTACTGAAATGTTTTAAAAGGGCCAGCAAATCTGTCAAACCTCAAAAATTTTTTCCCGCTGCCCCAAAAACCCAAATCCAAGTCTGGCTTTACATCCATATAGGACTGCATTATAAGTAGACCTAGCCTTCCCCATACACTAAATCAGCGGGGCGGGAAAAAGGGACTGAAGCTCTGACTCTCAGAAAAACATATTGCGGGAAACTTTTTTCATTGAAGTGTACATTAAGCAACTTTCCTTGTGTCCTCATTCGGGCCAGACCGGGAATAGAAGGATTCTCTCCCCTAATATCTGCTTTTCCTCATACAGGGGAAAACCACCATTTTGGCTTGCTCCCTTACTGTTTTAAAGCCCATTTTGATTACCTACTTCTGCTTGGCTCTACAAAGGGAAAAAAAGGAAAGGGGAAGAAGAAAAAAAGGAAAAAGGGGAAAAAAAAAAAAAAATAAAAAAAACAAACAAAAAAAAAAGTTTCCTGCCCTATAACATTTCTTCTATTTACCCTTTTTAATAGTTTTGGGCTATATTCCTACTTTGCTTTCCTTTTTCCCCACAGAAACCCGCCAGAATGGGTGGCCCCTTCAAAAAAAAAAAATAAGAAGTCTGCTAAACTAAACAATTTTTTTTCAACAGCCCTCAAAATCTAGACCCCTGGGGAGGGGTCCTAAATTCTCCCCCCTTTCCCTTTCGCCTACACCGTTTCATGCTGAATAATAGATCTGAGCAAACGGGGCTTTTTTCGGGGAAGGGAAGGCTAAAAATACAAAAAGTTTCCCCGGGGCGTCAACTGTTTTCTTCTGTTAGAGAACATTTTTAAAAATGATTTCAAACAGATGATGAAAGACTTCAGGGGGAATCCTTCCTTAGTTCCGGGAAGGGAAATAAAATTTTGAGAAAAAAAATCCCCCGGGAGTTTGCCACATCTCATAATCTTCTAAAAAGGATTCCCCATTCCGCATAGAGGATGAAGTCAAAAGCTCTCTGCCAAAAAGTTCTTGATTTAGAGGCAGGCCCCAAAGACCCAAAATTTGCATCGGGGGGCCCCCTGTATCATTTCCCCTCTGAAATGCTGTTTCCCTTTTCTTAAAGTCTTATAGCCATCGTTCTACCTGAAGCCAAACTTTGGCCCTTTAAGTCGCCCGGAAATTCATGGGGCCCCCCCAACCCTAAACAAAATTCTTCAACACTCCCCACTTTGATGTGATTGCCCAAGATCCTTTTTCCCTTTCCCAAAAGATAACTTACCCCGGGGCCCCTCCGTAAGGGGTTCTGCTTTCAGATAGGTTCAAAGGGCCCTCTCCATCCCCCCGGGCCCTTTCAGCAGGCCCAAATGCTTAAAAAGCAAGGATTTTTGTCCATTTACTAAGGTGTTCGGGACATAATACCCCTTTCCACGGGGGTTTCCCTGTAAAGCTAATAATCCCCAAAGGGAAACACCCTATTATCGGGAAACCTTTTTTCCCAATTTGCTGGGGACGCTCTCCTGTCATGGGGGGTCTCCTGACAAACCCCAACCAGACTCCCCTCGAAAACCCAAAAAGACAAACCCAACCTTATTTCCCCTCTCTGGTCGGGGGAAAAAAAAACCCCCCGGGACGTCGCAAATTTCCCGGGTGACTGCCCTTACTGCCCGGGCTTTGCCAAAACTCCATTTCCCGCTGAGAGTTTGTTTCCGAGTTTTTCTGCCCCACGACCTTGCACCTAAACCGTAAGGTTCCCTTCAGGTCCCATGCGCGGGACTTTCCCCCAGTACCGTTTTCCCCCATTCCAGGGGAAAAATAACCCTTTTTGTTTAGATCACGTTCACATTGGTTGGTTCTAAAATATTTCTTTTTACTCAACCTCTTTTGGGGTTGAGGGCCTTTATCTCCCCTATTGTACTTATGATTGTTTTTGCATTTTAAAATGCTTCTTGTGTTTACGGGGAAATTTTTAAAATTTAAAGGCCCCAAATTTAAGCAAATTTATAAATCTCCACTTATGGGTTTTAAAAATTCCCTCTCAATTAATCCCAAAGGGCCCTTAATTCCCCCTTTAAGAGGTCACTTTTTTGGGAGGGAAATTGGGGGGTTCGATCTGGAGGATGTGATTTTTTGTGCGGGGGAGAGCAACCTGAATTAAAGCTGATACCTTTGTCCCCGACACAGGAATTTTTGGGGATTCCTGCTTTTTCCTGTTCTGAGAAAAAAAAAGGGCCCGGTTTTTAGCTTTATTTTTTTAAAAAACCACTGTGGCATTTCCCGCAAATTTAAAACTCAGAAATTGACCCTTAAAACCCGGGGTAAAAATTATTCTGAATGCTCCCTTGACTCCGTTCTATTTACTATAGTAGCTGTTTATTTCTCCTAATCAGAACCCCGTTTATCCCCTTTTTTCCAAAAAAAAATTGCCCGAAAACCAAAGAAAAAGGTAAAAGGGTTTCTTAAATTTTTTTGTGGGGATTTCAATGTAGTTGTTGACAATTTAAGGGGCGTAAACGTTCCAAAGGGGCCCTTTGGTTTTAAAAAACCAGACTTGGGGAAAAAAAAAAAAATTTTTTTGCTGAGGAAGGTCTGGGACGATCCTTGGAGATACTCCCCCACTAAAGAAATTTGACCCCACCCCACTTCTCGGCAAACTAAGCTCTCACACTCAGATTGGATTTTTTCTGGTTTATAAAGCAACTCTAATCAATGTAGGGAAACCGCCCGCTATAGGTGTGCCACATGGTAGGGCCCTGCGCCCCAAATTCCTCACCCCTCAGAAATAGACTTCCCCCCCTCCCTTTTTTCCCTGGAGGCTTAATAACTTCCTATTTAAAAACTCCTCATTTAGTATCTGATTTTAAAAAAAGGCAATGAAGGGAATTTTTTTATATTAACTCTGAATCGGTTTTTCCCCAAACCCCCCCAAAAACTATGGGCACCAATTAAAACCTTTTATGAAAAGGTGTATGTATAAGAAATTTCCTGAAAGAAAAAAAGAAAAAAAAGGGGGTGGAAGGTTAAAAGACACAATTAAAGGGGTTTTTCCAAAAACCCAGAGGCCCCCCAACTTTAAAATTGTCCCTGACCCCGCTACTGAAAACTAAAATTTAAATACCTTGGAAAAAATAAATGCGGGGGTAATGCTCTTTTAAAAAATATGAAAAATTTCTTTTCTAGGTTAGAGCTGAATTTCTTTTCCTGAAAGGGGATTTGACCAGGGGTAAACTATTTTGCTGCCCGGTGAAAAAAGGGTGCAAACCAGATCAAAAACTGTGTATCTTACCTGCCCTTCCAAAAGGGAAAAAACTATGATCCTCAAAAAATTTGCGGTGTTTTGTGATTATTAAAAAAACACTTTTAATCTCAAACAAGACCCATTTCCCCTCCCTAGTTTCTAATGAGAACATAATAAATTTTTAAATTTAACCTCCCTCCCCACTGTATCCACTGCCCCAAATAGAATTTTTTGAAAGCCCGATCACGGGGAATGGAAATTAAACGGCGCTCCAAATCCCAAACTAAAAAAATCTCCCGGGCCCCGATGGCCTTTTTTAAGAGTACTATAAAAATTTTCAACCCCTTTTAAATCCCTACTTAAAAAAATTTCATTTTTGGTTTTTTATGACTTTTTGGTTTCCCCCCTTTAGAACTTTTAAGAGCAACTATTTTACCATCCCTAAACCCGGGGAAACCCTGCAGGAAAATTTTGGGGGTTTTTTTTCTTTTTTACGGGCCATCTCATCCCTTTAAAAATGAATCAAACTATTTTTTCCCAAAATTTCTCGCCCAAAAGGGTTAAATGATATTCTCCCCCAACCCAGTCCACTCTGACCCGAAAGGATTCGTTTTAAGGGGTTGACAGCAAGAGAAAGCTACCCAAAAGGGTTTTTTGGGTAAATTTTTCATGTGGTCTCTTAAAAAACCCAAACCCCCCTGATATTGCTTTCTCTCGATGGAGAGAAAGCCTTTTATAGAATCAAAATGGGCAAAACCTACGGCAGTCTTAAAACTTTAAATTTGGCTTCCCAAAGGGCCCTTTTTAAAAAACAGTTCTTGCTTGTACCTCCCTTTCCAACTGCCAATGTTTAAAGCCTTTGGATTCCTCTCCAAAACTTTTTCCCAAACACCCAAAGGAACCCCCTAAGGTTGTTTTCCCCCTTTTACCCCCTTATATACGATTCTGTGTGGGTCCACTGGCGGAGCAAATTTGGAAATCCCCTTCCATATTTGGGGGAAATTTCAATTTTTTTCTGTTGTTCATAAAATTAGCTTATACGCTGAGACTTTTTAGTTTTGGTCGAACCCCGAGTCTTCGAAACCCGGCCCTTAGAAACCTTAACCCCAAAACTCACTTGTCTCATACTACAAACTTAAAAGGCCCAAAAACCATAGCCTTACCATTCCTGCACGACAACCCATTTCCCCCAAAATGTCCTCCCATCAATTTGCATGGTCAACATCTTCTGTCCATATTTAGGTGTCCCCAAAAATTCCTGATTTCAAAATAAGACAATGGAGGTCAATCTTGGGCCCAAAGTTTCTACCGAAATTTTTAAAAAAAATCCAAACGTCTTCATCAATTTCCTCTATCTTGGATGCGAGGGGAAACCCCGATGCTAAGATGTTTTTCCCAAAGTTAAACTCTTTTGGTTAGAACAATCCCCCTGCTGTTCCCCCCGCTGCTTTAACAAAACTAAAGCAACTATTTTCTTGGGGTTTATTTGGGGCCCCTAAAAGGCCAAAGGGGAAACAAAAATCACCTCTGCCTATCCATTGGCAAAGGGTGGCTTATCAGTACCTAATCTCCTATTTTATAACATAGCAGCCCTTTTTGAAACCCCCTTTTAAAACGCTCTGGAATGCTCCAGAGTCACACCCCTTTGGGGACTGTGGGGAAAAGCTCCAGTCCCCCACGCCGCCCTTAAAAACACATAAAAAGCCTCCCCTTTGGGGCACCAACCCGCCCCCGTTTGCCCTTTCCCACCCTTTACCCCTAGCTACCGGGGGGTGGAACAAATATGTAATAACACACAATTGGGTTCCCTATACAGGGGGGGTTTATGCCCTATATTTGTTTTTTTTGGCGGGGGGTTTCCCCCATCTCCCCCCCTCACAAAAAAGGGGCCCCCTAAAGGAATCCTCACAAATTTGGGGACCCCTACTCTGGGGGCACTTTTAAAACCTTTGAAGAGGTTTAAAAAAAAAAAAAAAATAAAAAAAAAAAATTTCCCTTTTTTTCCCAACAATTTAAATTTTATGTATTTCCCGATAAGGCATACCTTGCAGGGAATTTGGGGAAAAACCCCGTGAATCCCCCCTTTCCTTCCCCATTTCAAAACTTCCTACTTAACAAAAAAGGTTTCGAGCGAGGGCTATCTTTGGTATATTCTTCCCTGCTGTCTATTACAACACCCACTAAACCTACTTTCGCTGCTAAATGGGAGGCTGAGTTGGGGAAAGATTTTACATTGGAAGACTGGGAATCCGCAGCTAACAAACCTAGGAAACTCTCTAGGTGCATCAACCATGTAGAATTCATGCTGAAAATTTATCTCCGTTGGTATCTCACTCCCTGTCGTATGACCCACATGTTCTCAAGCCACTCTGATCGCTGCTGGAGGCTTTGCGGTTCACGAGGCACCCTGTTTCATATGTGGTGGAGTTGCCCCTTTGTATGTAAATTCTGGAGAGACGTGGGACTCTTATTATCTGAACTGTTCGAGACCACGACATCCCTCTCACCCGAGGTAGCAGTTCTTGACCTATCTTATAACTCCTACCCATCATCATATCACACAGTTCTTTTCCATGTCCTAATAGCATGTCATAGGGGGAAAGTTTCAATGGGTAAAAATCCCAAATAAGCTGATTCCTGTCAGGTTTCCAAAGAGGATTTTGCTCCCACTGCGGGAAAAAAAATGGGACAGCGCCATATACTGTCAGTTCAATGTAATCATTGTACTGTATTTTCCAACAAGAGGGAGCAGTTGTGTGACTGAGTATGATAAAAAAAAAAAGATTTGCACATTTTTTCAACAAATTTGAGAAAGAGTGAGAAAACCAGTAAAGTGATAACATTAAAGCCTGAAGGAATATAGTATGGCCTAGGCTATTTCATACCCATGTGTATAGAGTTCATCCCCTGGGGTATAATGTGCCCTGGGCCAGACTATACCCGAGGTATACTGTGTCGTAAGCCAGACAATACCTGGCCTGGATGGGTATAGTTTGGTCTAGGATATTTTACACCCCGGAGTACAGTTCAGCCTAGGACAGGTAATCCCTGGGGTATACTCTGGCCTGGGCCAAACTATACTCAGGCTTAATCTGGGAGGTAGTTAATTTGGCCTGCTACCCCTGGACTGCTTGTATTTAAAAAAAAAACAAAAAACATTGTGATAACTCAACTATGTGTTGTAGAGTATACTGTAATATTTCATTCATTCATTCGTTCATTCATTCGTTCACTCATTCATAGCAGATATAAAGCTATAGAGGGTATGGTAGTAGCACTCTTGCTATGGCCCGGAACATGTGGGGTTCACAGGCCATCTGTCACAAGGGAAGACACTTATGCTAGAAACAGCATATAAAAAGTAGGGCCCTGTTATGGATTTTCCATTGGTGTCAATGAACTTTAGGCTGTGCCTCTGATACAAAGCATGTACACATTTTTGGCTCCCAAGGTTAACATCTGATGTATAAAGGAACATAAGGAATGTATCCTTGAGTAATTTGCTAGAGGTGAACTGTAGCAAGAATTGGCCGAGGTTCAATTTCATGGAACAGGGTGAACTCTGTGGATGAAGGGCTATTTCAAAGCAATCTTTTCATTTACAATATGGAAAATAAGGTACGGATAAATAGAAATACTCATTTTATGAAATGTATATTTGGATTAAAACATCAGTTCATTTACTAGACAAAATAAAAATTACACATTTCCAGAAAAAAAAGTTAAAATTGTATGTGCCATCTGGAAAAACAGAGGCTTGCTTTATTAACCACACAAAACTATTCAACTTAAATGAACCAGATGCTGAATGAGTATTAACAATTAGTATTACATACAGTAGATTCCCCTCTCAGGTAACATTAATATTTGCGCCATATAAACTAAATGCTACAAAGTAATGTGGTTATTCTATGAGGGATATGATTTTATAGGCCATGCTCTCTCTCTACAATATTTGAAACTACATACTAAAATATATAATTTGTCTTAATTTGTGTATACTTTCTGATTGTATACATTTTATTCTGTTTTTTTTTATTGTTTCACTATTATGAGGGCAGCCGTCTTGCCTGAGTTTCTTCTCTCAGTACAACAGCAGTTCCTGAACAACAAATTTTCAGCAGCCATAATGTCATTAGAAGCCTCAGTCAGAAAATGACTTATTGACTCCTATGGGAGAATGTGGTGGACATGCACCGTGAAATGTTTTGAGGTCATGGCGCAGGGCGATGGAGATGATGAGCAGTGCCCGTCACGGGTGGGCCCGCGACCCCCGTTCCGGGTCGCGGGCACACCCGTGGCCTCCGCACGAGCGGCACCGCCGCCCGCATGTCGGGCGGTGGGCACGCTCACCCGGCCGGCTAGTCACCCTCCTACTTACCCGGCCGCGCTCCTGTTGCTGCTCCAGCTTCCCAGTGCGCGCGTCCCCAATCTCTAAGGCGCGCGCGCACCGCTCTGTGAAATTTAAAGGACCAGTGTACCGGTAATTGGCTATTGCCGGTCACTGCCCTTATTTAAGCCTGCCCCTTCCTGGTGCTTGTTGCCGGATCTTTAGTGCCATTTAGCCTACTGAGAAAGCGTTCCAAGCCTTGTTCTGATTTACCGTGTACCGTACCATTAGCATCCGTTCCTCGACCATGCATCTTGCCGCCTGCCCTGACCTACTGCCTGTCCACGAACACGAACCATTGCCGCCTGTCCTGACCTTCTGCTTGTCGCCGACTACGAGCCTGCCTGACGATTTTGCACCACGCTATACTTTGGCTGCCACCGCAAGCAAGTCACGTCAGGGGTAACGACCTGGTAGACTCCCGCCGCAGCAAGTCTATTGCGTCTTTGCGGCGGGCTCTGGTGAATACCGGGACCTACTTAGATTCCGTTCCCTGGCGTGGCTTACACCATCGCTTGCGGTGGTCCAGTGGATCCACTTCTACATCCAGGATCGTGACAGTAAGATCCGGCCATGGATCCCGCCAAGGTGCCTCTGCCGTCCGACGCTGACCTCACCACCATTGTGGCTCAGCAGTCGCAACAGATCGCTCAGCAAGCCCAGCAACTCAGTCATCTCTCCACCATGATGCAGCGGGTCCTGGCCTCTCAGCAGCAGCCACCCGCTCCCGCTGCTCCTCCGGTTCCGGCTCCGACCGCTGGTCCACGGCTCCGTCTGTCTATGCCATCCAAATTCGATGGGGGCTCCAAGGCCTGCAGGGGCTTTATCACCCAATGCTCCCTGCATATCGAGTTAATGGGCAACCAATTTCCTACCAAACGGTCTAAGGTGGCGTTCGTGCTCAGCCTTCTCTCCGGGAAAGCCCTGTCCTGGGCTACCCCCCTCTGGGACAGGGACGATCCGGTCACAGCCAACCTGGCTACATTCCTCACCGAGTTCAGGAGTGTATTCGAGGAACCGTCCCGGGCTTCTTCTGCCGATACCGCCTTGCTAAACCTGCGCCAAGGAGACTCATCTGTAGGCGACTATGCCGTACGTTTCCGCACATTGGCATTCCGAGTTATCTTGGAATGAAGCGGCGTTGACTGCCACATTCAAGAAGGGCCTCTCCAGCCGCATCAAGGATGCCCTGTCTGCCCAGGACCTCCCGTCTTCCTTGAGTGACCTTATCTCCCGGGCCACTCGGATTGACATCCGTTTCTCGGAACGCCAGGAGGAACTCTGGCAGGAACGGGAACAGGCTAGACCCCGCCATCTCCCTCGTCTGGCACCAGTATTTCAAAGGCCGCCTCAGTTGCCCTCTCCACCTGCCACCGAGGAAGCCATGGAAGTGGATAGAGCCCACCTGTCTACAACGGAGCTAACCAGAAAACGTGAGGAGAATCTATGTCTGTACTGTGGCAGTGCAGACCATTTCCGCAGATCCTGTCCACTGCGCCCTCAGCGTCCAGGAAACGGGCACACCTAGGGTACGTAGGAGAGGCGTCCCTAGGTGAGAGCAAGACCTCTCCTCGCCTGACCATGCCCGTGATCGTTGGCACTGGGCCTGGTTCCCAGTTTCAAGCTACTGCTTTCCTGGACTCTAGGTCAGCTGGAAATTTCTTGGACGCTGCCCTGGTGTCACAGCATAATCTCCCTGTGATCCGCCTGGAGAAGCCCCTACTCATCTCCTCTGTCAGTGGAGAGATTCTCAAGGATCCAATTCAGTTCCGGACTGAGCCTCTGGTCCTATAAGTAGGGGTACTGCACAAGGAGAGACTTGCGTTCTACGTACTACTCCGTTCCTCCTCGTCCATTCTCCTGGGTCTCCCGTGGCTGCAACGCCATGCCCCCGTGCTCGACTGGCAGACGGGCGAAGTCTGAGTTGGGGGTTCGGAGTGCCCAGTCCTGCTGTTTGGTGGCACCTCGCCCGGTGCTTACCGCTTCTCCTGGGTCGTCTAAGTCTCTGACGGGCCTTCCTGCCCTATACCAAGCCTCGCAGACGTCTTCTCTGAGAAGCAAGCTGAGACATTGCCGCCCCATCGCCCATATGACTGTCCTATTGATCTTCTGCCCAGGACGTCTCCTCCACGTGGCAGGGTTTACCCCCTGTCGGTACCTGAGACCTTGGCTATGTCTACATATATCAAGGAGAATATCCAAAAGGGGTTCATCCGCAAGTCCTCCTCTCCAGCTGGGGCCGGGTTCTTTTTCGTGGCTAAGAAGGACGGTACTCTACGTCCTTGCATAGACTATCGAGGCCTCAACAAGATCACGGTAAAGAACCGCTATCCTCTGCCCCTGATCACGGAGCTTTTTGACCGGCTACGAGGTGCCAAGATCTGTACTAAACTGGACCGGCGAGGGGCTTATAACCTCATATGGATACGTGAAGGCGATGAATGGAAGACCGCTTTCAACACCCGCGACGGGCACTTCGAGTACCTGGTCATGCCCTTCGGGCTCTGCAATGCCCCGGCCGTCTTCCAAGAATTCGTCAATGACATCTTCCGGGACCTCCTGTACACGTGCGTGGTTGTGTATCTAGACGACATTCTGGTGTTCTCCCCGACCTTGAGTCCCATCAAGTTCACGTACAACAAGTCCTCAGACGTCTAAGGGCCAACCGCCTCTATGCCAAACTTGAGAAGTGCCTGTTTCATCAGCAGAGCCTACCATTCCTCGGCTGCATCATTTCCGACAAGGGCCTGCAGATGGAACCCACTAAGTTGTCTGCCATCCTACAGTGGCCGCGCCCCGTGGGTCTCCGAGCCATACAAAGATTCCTGGGGTTCGCCAACTATTATAGGCAATTTATACCACATTTCTCCTTGCTGGTATCTCCCATAGTGGCTTTGACCAAGAAGAACGCCAATCCAAAGCTCTGGCCACCAGTGGCAGAGGAAGCCTTCTCTAAGTTAAAATCTGCCTTCGCCTCTGTGCCGGTGCTCTCCCGGCCAGATACAGAACAACCATTTTTTCTCGAGGTCGACGCCTCCTCGGTGGGGGCCGGGGACGTACTCTCCCAGCAAGGACCAAAAGGCAAGACCCTCACTTGCGGGTTTTTCCTCTAATGGGTTTTCCTCTGCTGAATGGACTTACTCCAGCAGCGGCCGGGAGTGACTGGGCACCAAGCTGGCTCTGGAAGAGTGTCGGTATCTCTTGGAGGGGGCTCTTCACCCAGACAGCATTTATACCGACCATAAAAACCTGCTATATCTCCAGACTGCTCAACGCTTAAAGTCCCTCTTCTTTTCCCGGTTTAATTTTCTCATTCATTTTCGCCCTGCGGAACAAAATGTCAATGCCGACGCTTTCTCCCGTGCTTCGGATGTGACTGGGGACGAGTCCACTCCACGGCACATTATCCCTCCAGAACGGCTCATCTCTGCCGCACCGGTAGACCTACAACGCATTCCTCCCGGCAAGACATACGTCCGTCCAGCTCTTCGGAAGAAGATATTGTCATGGGGTCATTGCTCCCGTATGGCGGGGCACCCAGGAGTGCAGAGGTCCTGCTCCCTCATCTCTCGATTCTACTGGTGGCTGGGCCTAGCCCAGGATGTTCATGAGTTCGTGGAGTCCTGCGCTTCCTGTGCCCGGAACAACTCTCCTCGTCTAAAACCGGCAGGTCTGCTCCTTCCTCTACCTATACCCAGCTGTCCTTGGACCCATGTGGCCATGGATTTTATCACGGTTCTCCCTTCTTCCTCTGGCAACACCGTGATTTGGGTGGTTACAGACCGGTTTTCAAAGATGTCCCACTTTATTCCTCTGCCGGGCCTGCCCTCAGCCCCTGGCCTCGCCAGTCTATTTTTCTACATATTTTTCGGCTGCATGGGCTCCCTCGGCACATAGTGTCGGACCGGGGCGTTCAATTTGTCTCCAGATTCTGGTGCTCCCTCTGCAACCAACTGCAAATGAAACTGGACTTTTCTTCATCCTACCACCCCCCAGTCCCATGGGCAGGTAGAGAGAGTAAACCAGACCCTAGGTTGCTACCTGCGCCACTTTGTCTCCGCGCGCCAGGATGATTGGTCCAGCTTGTTGCCCTGGGCCGAGTTTTCCTATAACTCATTGGACTCGGAGTCTGCTGGAGCTGCTCCTTTCTTTATTGTCTACGGGCGACATCCCCGCCCACCCCTCCCCCTTTCTGTGCCCTCGGAGGTCCCTGCTGTGGAGGAGCTGGTCCAGGACCTGACAGCTATCTGGAAACAGACGCACCATTCTCTACTCCAGGCTTCCGCTCGTACCAAGGCACAAGCCAACAAAAAGCGAAGACCTCCGCGAACCTTCTCGCCAGGTGACAAGGTGTGGTTGTCGGCGAAATATATGCGTTTCAAGGTTCCCAGCTATAAGCTTGGTCCCGGTTCCTGGGCCCATTCGAGGTGCTTAAGCGCATTAATCCAGTAGCATACAAGCTCCGCCTTCCTCCCATTATGAGGGTCCCGAACTCCTTCCATGTCTCTCTTCTAAAACCGGTCATCCTAAATCGCTTCTCTCGGGTACTTGCTCCTCCCACTCCTGAGGCCGATGCCAGCGATGTCTTTACGGTAAAGGAGATTCTAGATGTGAAGACGGTCAGAGGGAAGCGGTTTTTTCTCATTGACTGAAAGGGGTTCGAGCTCAAAGAGAGGTCCTGGGAGCCAGAGAACAATATTCTGGATTGTAACATCATTCAGCGTTTCCTCCAGGCCAGAAAGAGGGGGAGGCCGAAGGGGGGCGGGTGGTACTGTCACGGGTGGCACCGCCACCCGCATTTCGGGCGGTGGGCACGCTCACCCGGCCGGCCAGTCACCCTCCAACTTACCCGGCAGCGCTCCTGTTGCTGCTCCAGCCTTCCGGCGCACGCGTCCCCGATCTCTAAGGCGCGCGCGCGCGCCGGCTCTGTGAAATTTAAAGGGCCAGTGCACCGGTAATTGGCTATTGCCGGTCACTGCCCTTATTTAAGCCTGCCACTTCCTGGTGCTTGTTGCCGGATCTTTAGTGTCATTTAGCCTACTGAGAAAGCGTTCCAAGTCTTGTTCTGATTTACCGTGTACCGTACCATTAGCTTCCGTTCCTCGACCCCGCATCTTGCCACCTGCCATGACCTACTGCCTGTCCACGACCACGAACCATTGCCGCCTGTCCTGACCTTCTGCCTGTCCCGACTACGAGCCTGTCTGACGATTTTGTACCACGCTATACTTTGGCTGCAACCGCAAGCAAAACATACAGAAAAAGGGGAAAAAATTACTAAAAGAAAAAACCAAAAACATGGCCGTACTCACTGCTAGAAAAGCTGAGATGAGACTGAACACAGAGGCAACATACGCCCCCATGCTATTAAAGAAAAATACCCAGGTGCAGCTGATGGGTGGTAACCCATATATCTCTCCACTAGGTGGACAGAAAGCTGCACCTTAAATTGACACTTATTCACACAGCATGCAAAAAAGCAGAAAAGCCACAGTACCATATATTGGGAAACTATACAGATGCAAAAATACCTGTAAGACAGCCGCTCGCACACCTTCCATGCATGAGGGGGGCGGCTGCTGGTATTCTGCTTGCATCCAGTCCCCAGTACTGTTGGGCAAAAAAACTATTTTCACATACTGGAAAAATATCAAATATGAGGTATTGGTTAACATAATGGCCACTATATTGTGAGCCTCCAAGCCCCTTCAAGGCTCCTCATCTATTGGAGGTCCCTACACTCCCTTAAAATCACAAAACATACAGAAAAAGGGGTCACTGCCCTTATTTAAGCCTGCCACTTCCTGGTGCTGTTAGGATCTTTAAATGTTCATTTAGGGCCTACTGAGAAATGCGTTCCAAGTCTTGTTTGATTTACCGATGTACCGTACCATTAGCTTCGTCCTCGACCCGCATCTTGCCACCTGCCATGACTACGCCTGTCACGACACGAACCATGCGCCTGTCCTGACCTTCTGCCCGTCCGACTACGAGCCTGTTGCGATTTTTACCACGCTATACTTGCTGCCCACCGCAGCAGTCACGTCAGGGGTACGACTGGAACCCCGCGCAGCAAGTCAATCCTGCTTTGCGGCAGGCTCTGGTGAATACTGGGACCTACTTAGATTCCGTTCCCTGGCGTGGCTTACACCATCGCTTGTGGATCCACTTCTACGTCCGGGACCGTGACAGTGCCCTTCACCTTTTGTCTGTGGTATCAGTCTCTGTTGTTTCAATTTCAAAGTCCTGTGTAATGAAATGTTAAAACCAAGTGACATGGCTATTCCACCAATAACATGCATGCTCAGAAAGGGTTTCTTTATGTGATTCTGTGATATATCTAACCCAACAGTGAAAACATCTATAAAAAATCTGGTCTGAGCAGAGCAACATGTATTGGTTGGAATACTAACTCAACTGATTTTACACAGTTCTATGGACCTTACTGCTGAAATTTTTTTTTCTAAAAGAAATAACAGAAAATGATACCACAGATAAAAAGTGATGGGCACTGCTCATCATCTCCCTTGCCCTGCACAGTGACCTCTATTTTACAGAGAATGCCCACAACCTGTATGTTATGCCTCCTAGTAATATCTCTTATATTTCTTATGTTCGTATACTGTGTTCTTGTGTTTCACTTGTAACAGCTCTATCTAGTGTCTGTTTGTGCACATTGCTAGTTGAATACATACAGTTAAAGGGGTTGTCTTACTACATTGATTCGTCTTGCCTCAGTCCTGTTTTCTTGGTTTCATTTTGAATTCAGGGGTGTGTTTACTGGCTTCTACTACACTACAGTTGTAGCCAGGTCTGCAGCTAAAGAAACCAGTGCTGGCACCCTTTTTTGAGAGATTGAACAGGTCTGTAGCTATAGCAACCTTGGGAACTGATGCACCTCATACAAAGAGGGATATCTAGGACATTGTTAATTGACCTACATTGCAAAGTGACTTGTTTTTGCAAGATATTTAACATAAAAAGCAATCCCTGTAGTGAGTCAGCCCTTTTAAGTATGTCCCATGAAACCTGCCATATTGTCACCTGACCTGTGCTGACATCATCTTGCTCAGCTCCTCTGCAGCCATTTTCTCAACTATTCATGCTGAGCTAAGAAGCATGTGAACATCCTCTTCCATCCAGACCAACAATAGCATCACTGGTATGTCCAAACTACCATTCAGGGCTGCAGATTGTACAGTGAGGCATATTGTTATGATCTATGTCTACAGCTATTTATAGTTTATGTATAAACCCATGTTTGCTGTAGACAGGATAGCACTGTATCCTCTATGTATATGTGTCTGCACATCCCTCATCTCTGTAATGTATTTCATGCACATTTTTTTGTTTGCATTGCCTTGTGTATATTTTGTGTTTGCATGTTGTAAGTACATTCTCTTTCTGTTTCCCAGTTTTACACTTTCCCTTGCAATAAAGTTGAAGTTCGGACATCACTCCATTGTAAGTGCTCGCTGGAAAAGAATTTAGCTGCCTGTCAACTTATACTCCACACACATAGGGAGGACAGAACAATCTATGTGTTGGGACTATAAGAGTGTTTTTTGTTACTTTTGTGGCTCCTCCATTAGAACATAGGATTGTAGCATACACGCACACAATATATTTTATTCTCTGTTATCTGCCTCCAGCTTTATAATAGACATGTAGCTCTAGTCTCTAATCCTGCCTCTGTAATCAAGCAGTAATTTTTTTAATTTTAAAGAATGATTTATCCCTGATTTTTTTTAGACACCAGTTTAGTTCAGAAGTAGCTTTCAGAGGCCTAAATGATTCAATCCCACATACATTTTTCTATTTTAATAAGTTGAAATTTAAGAGCTTATTTTTTCTGGAACACAGAAGATATTTAGCAGAGAAATACAATTTTTCTTACTGAATGGCTGTAAAAGTAAGAAAAAACACAACTTTTTTTCTAATAATATGCAGCTTTAGAAAAAAATGCACCCTACAAATTTTTGTAACATTTTTCTCTAGTACAGCATTACCCTTGTGGTCATAACAACTATTTAGGCAAATAGCAGGGTACCATGTCACCTTTGCAGAGCTCATGAGGTATAAGTTTAGTAAAAACCCCTCAGAAGTGACTCCATTTTGGAAACTATACCCTTCTAGGAGTTCAACTAGGGATGATTTTTTTCCCCATTAATACAGGGTTTTAGTGCAAAGTTTTTTTTTAATTTTCCCTGGGGTAACAGAAAGAAAGCACAACACAATTTCGTATGCAATTTCTCCCATGTCCAACAATACTCAAATGTAGTCATAAAACTACTATTTGGGCACCTCTCAAACTACTGATCTAGGGGATCTAGGTTTTTTTAGTGCAGGCTGGGTGTTGCAAAATGAAAATTGCAATTTTTCCATAGATATGCTATTATAATATTTAATATGCTGTGCCCAATCTGTGCTACTGTCAAATGACAACTCTCTAATTATTATGCTGTTTTTTTGTTTTAGAAACACCTTACATGTGGTCCTCATTTTTTGTCTGGACATATGGCAAGGTTTAGTAGAAAACTATAATACACATTTGATGCTTAATATGATGATTTACAAAGCATTGACTAACATATACAGCGGTTCTGTGATCAAAAAATATAAGAAACCCCCAAATGGTGACTCAATTTTGAAATCTACAGTGTCGGTCTTCACTACCTTGGGCCCACCAAAAAAAATCTATTACAATTGGGCACATTTACTAACAAAGTCAAATACTTAGAGGTAAAATGCACAAAAGTCATAAAGGCTTGATGAATTTGATACATCTTCCAGTGGCTGTGCACCTGTCTAAAAAAAAAAATCAAAGCTCCTGGGATCTGGAATGGATTTCTGCCATAATTTGCCCAATGAATTTGATACATCTTTCAGTTGCTGTGCACCTGTCAAAAAAAAAGAAAAAATCAAAGCTACCTAGAATCTGTAGTAGATTTCTGGCATAATTTGCCCAACTTTTTGGCACAAATTTTAGTAAATTTGTCAATCATTGTGAGACCACGCTAAGCTTGGCGTAAAGCAGCTCAAAAGTTACAAATTTATGAGCAAATTCTAGTTGTGCAAAAGTCTGTGACTTTTTTTTTATACCAGAATACTGCTGTAAATCCCTTTATACATTTCCCCTTTAGACAGTGTAAACTAGACCAGACAGTCTAAAAATGTGTCAGGTTTATCAGAATGGCTCATGCTGAATAATAAATCTGACAAGTTTAAACACTTTTACTGTGTATAACTTTACAACATTTATTAGCTGGCTTAGTTTGTGCCAATAACTACAGCATAATGTTGGTGTGATCACACATTTGTGTATGGCCTTTATATTTCATACTGTACCCCTGAAATTGCTATGTTATACACTGTACCCCAGAAATTAATTATATTTCCCACCCTACCCCTGATATGAATTAAATTACATGCTGTATCCATAATACACACCATGGGACACATGTATGAAAACGGTCTAGGCCTAAGAGTATGTTCACACGGAGTAATTTCGGCACACATTTCACCGCGTATTTGCTCTCTAATACAGACGAGATGCGCTCCGAAATTACGGTAATCCATAGTACTCATGGGTAACACCTCGTCCACCCACGTGTACAATACAATCGTATTGTACGTGCGGGGAGAATACGCGAATACGCGCCGTGAGTAATGAATGTATTAGAATAGATCAAACGGGTCTGGAGCTATAGCGACCTGAGGAGCTGATGCAGCCCATGCAAGAGGGGATATCTAGGAATACTTAGGAAACTGTTAATGGACATATATTGCAAAGTGACTGTTTTTTGCAAGATCTTTAACAGAAAAAGCAATCCTTCTAGTGAGACAACCCCTTTAAAGCAATTTAGAACTGGCCTGTGAATGCCAGGATTCAAATATGTCGCCATTAGCCGTCCAAAAATTGTGGGGCAGTCTCACACAGGTTTTTATCAAGAGGTGTACTGAGCATTTCAACCCACATATGTGTACCAGAACTTAGGACAATATGTATGAAAACTGTCTAAGTCTAAAATTCACTTTGTTGCCCATAGCAACCAATCAGAGCGCACCTCCCATTTTTCCAGAGCGCTATATGAAATGAAAGGGGTGCTCTGGTTTCTATGGGCAACAAAGTGAATTTTAGACCTAGACACTTTTCATACATGTGGTCCCAACTCTGTAACTTTTGGTAGTCACCTCTGGGGTCTCTTCCTTGTTCTCTCTGTTCTCAGCAGTTTCACATTCTTTGGAGAATGCCTTATTACAGAACCACAGCTATAAGATCTGCGATTTGATTCTGGAACACGCTGATCTGATTGACAGTGTCTGATCAGATCATTGGAGAACTATAGGTGATCCAACAATTTCTTGGTCTTCTAAGAACTTAGGCTGTAGTAATGACTGACAATTTAAATTTTTACACAAATATGCTATTTTGGGGCCTAATATGTTTTGCCCAACCTGTGTCACCCAAGCCCTTTTCTTTAAAAAATGTTCCCTTTGGATCTCACCGATATATTTTATTTATGATGTTTTGTTTTTTCTAAACTTTTTTTTGGGGTAAAAATTTCAAAAACCCCAAAAGGGAAAAAAAATTTGTTTTTGGGGTTCGGGAAAAACCCGATTTTAATGAATTGGTTTTATTTTTTTATTTTTACTTTTTTTAAAAGTACTTTTAAATTTCCCAAGAAAATAAACATTCGAAGGAGGTTTTCTGCCTAGCTTTGATCCGGGACAAAGTACAGTGGAAATACTAAATGACTTATAACTAGTACAGAGGGATAGAGGACTCTGTCCGCCGAGGCTTTCAATCTACAAGGTGTCTTCCATAACCATGTTGGTTTTTGGAGCCTTTAAGGTACCACTGTAGTGCAAACCCCCAAGAATTGACCCTGCTTCGGGAAAAAACCCCAACCTTGGGGTTTGGCCAAAATTTAATCCCCTTTAATTTTACTTTGTACGGCTTGTTGGTTGGGAAGTAAAGGTTCGGGTCGGGAAAACGGGTTTTTATATTTGCCACAAA
Source organism: Phyllomedusa bahiana (assembly GCA_025379985.1). Lineage (NCBI taxonomy): Eukaryota > Metazoa > Chordata > Amphibia > Anura > Hylidae > Phyllomedusa > Phyllomedusa bahiana. Next base: position 97,021 of record JAODAL010009164.1, read on the forward strand.
AGCTTTTTATTAATACGGGCATTTAGTGTCCCTACTAAAATTTAGTGCCAAAAGACAAACCCTTTTTATTTTTTGGACGCAGTGAAACCTATTACTTATAGTGCCAGAAGAGAGCCCCCTTTGAAAAGGTCCCAAACCAAAAAAAGGGTTTCCCATCCTTCATTAAGGGGTTTTGTCTCCCCAAAAAAGATCTTGCAAAGCAAGTCACTTTGCAATATGTGTCCTATCTATTCCTAGATGTCCCGCTTTTTATGGGCGGGCATCAGAAACCTAAAGTTGTTTATAGTTTCGGGACCTTTTTGATCTCCCTGATGGGTGCCAGTGCTTTTGGGCAAACAAGACCTGGTTTTTCTCGGGCAGCTCATCAGGGCGGGCCCAAATATAAGTAAGTAAAACCCCCCCCGGGAATTAAAAAAAGAGCCCAAAGAAAAAAAGGACTGTGGTAAGATGAAAAATTTTGTGAGAAAACTCCTTTAAAGGGGTCTGTGCCCCAAACCCCCCAAAACGGGTTTTGTAATTGGGAAAAGTTTTTTAAAGCCTTCAAAGTGGTATTTTTAGGCCCCCTAAAATTTAGAAACCAAAAAAATATAAAGCCCTCTTTCCCAAATACAGGCCATGTAACCCTGTTATAGGGTAAATACTAAATTATTCCATTTTGGAATAGAAATTAACTTTTACCTAAACTTAAAATTGTTTTGTTTTATAAGGTTTTTTAAAAGTTGGGCCCGTTGTATATTTTTATATTTTATTGTTTCTGAAAAATTTTAAAAAAATTTTTCCTATTTTAAATTTAAAACTTGGGTTTTCCCCGTAAAAACTCTTGGGTATTTGCCCGTTGAATCCCAAAAGGATTTATTAAACCCTTTAAAAAAAATAAAGGGTTTAAAAAAAGGTGGATTCTCTTCACTAAAATCCATTTTAGCCCAAAACGTTTAATTTAGCAAGGAAACGTGTAAGTGATTAATATTAATAAGACAAGCAAACAATATAGTCAAATAATCCAAAGGGGAAATTATATTGAAATCTCTTTTCAGATTTTCTCTCTGATCAAACATACACTTTTAATAATGCAGAGCAAGCATATGGCGTATGTTGGTTTATTAACCTGAAATGCAGAAGCTAAGCAATTATTACACATTCTCAGTAACAAGTTAATTATGCACATTTTATTTATCACACATTAAGAGAGCTATCTGGAAATGTATTAAGACAACTGGGGTGACATGTATGTACAGGTCAGTTTCACTTTTCAGGCGTTAAATGCGCTAAAAGTGAATGTTCCGACTTTTTCACTATGTGTGGCGCGTCATTCGGGCATGTTTTGCGCACTGTGCACTGGACCCGACACTTTGTAATGCACCAAACATGTGGGGGCGTACTGGTGACGTTCTGGAGGCGTGTCGCACCACATTCGTTATATTTTATGCAGAATATATTTCAGCTTACCCTTGATTCTTTTTGAGTGTCCTTGTATGAATGCTCGGACTTCCCGTTAACTCCAAACGGTAACAGCAGATTTCATAGAATTTGTTGTCCAGCATTCAAGAATCCTCCAATTCATGCGGCATAGTATAAAAAATGTATTCTTTATTGCAAAATATCATTAAAAACTTGTATCATCTTCATATAAACACGTGCAGTCGAAGGTACCCCACCAAAAAAACAACCATTAGGTCTCAATGTTAAACAAGATTTTTAGTATCACTATTAAGGATTGTAGTTCTTAAGATATACCATTCTATACTTCACATATTACACTATGCGATCGGTCAGATATTATAAGCATATAATTTTAAATGTATGTTTTTAAATGTATGTCTAAATTACATTATTTCTGCCAATATACAACCAAGGGTTAACTAAGGAGGGAAATTTTTAGTGATGTCATTCCCGTTGTGCTATTTAAATCAGGCAGCTTTATATTTAGTCAGACCAGGAATAAGGTAGATATACCGAAACGCGTCGGTCTGTAATGCTAAATCAGACCATGCTTTGATCCCAATGTTTTTTGGTGTGTACTCTGTCGACTGCACGTGTTTATATGAAGATGATACAAGTTTTTAATGATATTTTGCAATAAAGAATACATTTTTTTATACTATGCCGCATGAATTGGAGGATTCTTGAATGCTGGACAACAAATTCTATGAAACATTCGTTATATTAGTCGCATTTCTGAATGAGGAACAGCAAAACGAGGCGCATTACTGCTCGAACAGCCAGACCAATTTAAATGTGGTCTGCCTGGGCCTGAACAGTCTTAATGGAACTAGATTTGCTGTTGGGGCAAAAAATGTCAATTATTTCTCAACTGGTAATTTATGATAATTATCAAACTGTATAAAATTAAATTATATAAATAAAGTATATGTATGTAACCCCAGGTCCAGATGGCATACACCCACGTGTCCTAAGAGAGTTAAGTGATGTCATAGATAGGCCCCTATTCTTAATATTCATGGACTGTCAAATAAGGGGTTTCCCCCAAAGGATTGGCGCATAGAAAATGTGGTCCCAAATTATTAAAAAAGGGGGGGGTCAAAAAGTGACCCGGGAAAAACTTTTGGCCAGTAAGCTTAACTTTGTTGTGGGTTTAAAAATGTTTGAAGGTTTTCTCAGGATGCTTCCTGGAGTATCTCCTAAAAATAAATGTTTGCCTTTCCGCTGGGTTCATGAAGGATGGGGTCTGTAGATTAATTCATCGTTCATGAGGAAGTCGTGTGACTGGACGGGGGGGGGGGCATGGATGTCATATTTCTAGTTTTTTTCAAAAAGCTTTTGATACGGTGCCATAAAGGTTTGGTAAAATAAATGAAAAAGTTGGGTGGGGGAAAATGTGCAAGTGGGTAAGTAACTGGCTCACTGATAGAAAAAAAAGGGGTGTAATTAACGGTCAAACTCAGCTGGTCGCGGTTACTATGGGGTACCAAGGGTCAGTTTTTGGGCCCCACCCTTTAAAATTTTTTTTTAATGATCTTACACGGGGAATACACAGTAGAATTCGATCTTTGGGCGATATAAGTCTGAAAAGTTCAAAAAATAGAGGATAATATGTTATTACAAAGGGTTGGATAATTTGGGGCCTGGGGGGAAAGGCAGATGAGGTTTAACACTGTAAATGCAAGGTTATGCACAGGGGGGAAGAGAATCCATTACATGTTTACATGTTAAATGGAAAAACCGGGTAAAGTGCAGGGGAAAAGCTTGGGAATCCTGGGGCAAAAATTTAAATTTGACACCGTGCGGCGCGCACCAAAAAAAAAAATGGACATGGGTGAATTAAAAGGGGATAGATGACTATGAGACTTTTTTTCCCCTTATAAAAAGTCACGGTTAGACCACACGGATTATTTGTGTCTTTTTTGGGCCCCAGTGACGGAAAGACATTGTGGGTTTGAACAGGTACAAAGGGAGCAAAAAATTTTTTTGGTGGGTGGACTCATCCAGAAAAGTTTGGAAAGATTTGGGTTATTTGTTTAGAAAAAAGAAGGTTGGGGGGGAAAATAAAAAATATGTTTAATACATAAAAAGGTCTATGGTTTTCCCCAAAAGATTTATTTTACACAGGGTGTTTCTAAAACAAGGGGGATCTTTTTGTTTGGGGAACAAAAGTTTCTCTAACTAGAAAGGGATTCTTTTGAAAGAGCAGTGAGACTATGGAATTCTTGCCAGGGGACTTGTCTGGTAAAATTAAATACAGTTAAAAAAGGGGTTTGGATGCATTTCTGGAGTGTAATAATAAAAACAAGTTTATGACTGGGATTAGGGAGGGGTCATTGATCCGGGATTTTTCTGTTTTCCGATTGGGGTCAGGAAGGGAATTTTTCCCCAAATGAGGAAAATTGGGTTTACCTCTTTTAGGGTTTTTGCCTTCCTCTGGATCAAAATTAGCACACGGTGTAGATGGACGACTTTTCTTTTTTTTGCTTACAAATATGAAACCCCCCCAAATGTACAGGCCTTTGGTTTTAATGGCGCTTTTTAAAATTAAAAGATGATGATGTTATAAAATTTAAAAATAAAATTTATTTATCTCAAAAAAATAAAATTGTCTCCTTGAAAAGTATTTAAAAAATTTAAACTAAAAAAATATTTCAATGAAAAAAATAAAGAATGAAACCTTTCGCACCTTCCACAAATCCGTTTTAAAACTGCTTAAGCAGCCATTATCGAATTCTGGCATTCATTTATACACGCTTGGCGCACTGAAGGGGTTGTACGATCCAAAAAATCTCTTCTTAGAAAGATGTCAAATTAATGGGAGGCCATGTTATCTATGGACATGTCGAGTGTGCATTTTCCTCTCAAACATTAGAACCCCTCAATGATGTGCCATGACCAATTAATAAGTTAGGAAACAGTTCTCCCACATAAATTTATGAATTCCCATTCAGTTGAAATATGTGGTATTGATGCTGAATATGGGCCTACCACTTTTGTTGTAGAGAAGACACATCTCAGGGCATAATATATAGTTCACAGATACAAAGTGTATCCAGCAGTGATTTACCCAATTTTGGTAACCTCATTTCTATATTAAATGTAAAGGGATAGTGGAAAATTTGGTTTTTTGACAGGAAACCATAAGGTTGAAATAAAAAAGTGATCTATTTAATAAAAATAGATAAAAAAAAATAAAAATGTACAGAAATGGTCAATGGAAATAGTAGATACACCATAATTTATAGGGAAACCCAATAACATATATGCACATGATATATCGTATCATGATTTAGAATAAATACATAATTATCAAGTGACTTTAAATATTATTTATAAAAAAAATAAAAATTATACGTATTAAAAAACATATCAACCCCCTTTAAGGTCTAGCCCGTTTTGGATTAAAGGGTTTTGCCACATGTAATTTTTGACGTGGGAACTCAAAATGGGTATTTTAATCACTTTTCTAATATATGTGATTAAATAAGTTTAAAATTGAGCTACAGCATTTTTCAACCCCCCTTGGTTACCACAAAGCTTCCCTAGTCACGACCCAGGAACTGAAAGGCCCCGCTTTCGTGAATCCCTTTTTATCTGATGTCAGCAGAAGGATTAGTCTTTTTAAGGCACGGGTAGCAATGTGTTTTTCTTTTTTTTTTATGTATACAGAATAACTAGCTGTAGTGTTATTTGTTAAACCCTGCTTTATCTGACTAAAGAAGCTTTCAATCTGCTGTTTAGAATGGTGTTCTTTTTGTTTACAGAATTCTACAAGTTATAGTTTGATTATTTGAGTGAACATGTCACAGGATCCCCTTTTTTTGCAGCTTGGCTCTGGCTGTGTGTCTGTCGGTGGGCGTCTCTGTCGTCTTGCTGCGTGATTTAATTAGCTGCTTAGCAGTATAAGGTTTCTCCTGGACAGTGCCGTGTCTGGAGGCCTCTGTGTCTTGCTGTATTGAATCCATTGTTGTTAAAAACCCTGGGTTTTTTTTATTAGTTCACTTAAGTTTTGAGACGCTCCCTTTGGATTTTCATCCCCCATTCCCTCTTCCCTCTCTCACTGCCAGCTGCTTGTCTCAGCGTGATTTGTTGACATCTTGACTCCATACTGAACGGAGGTCAGTACTTGGTCTGGTGGCAAATCCCCTTTAAGGACCAAGCCCTTTTTTTTTTCAAATCTCACGTGTCATTTTATCAGGGAATAACTTTTTAATGGTTTTACCTATTCATGTGAATTTGAAATTGTTTTGTCATGACACATTGTACTTTAAGTTAGCAGTTAATTTTTGACAAAACAATCTTTGTTTATTTGTGAGAAATGTAAAAAAAAGAAAATTTGGAAAAATTTGCCATTCTCAAGGTTAAAAAATGTCTGCTTGTAAGACAGATAGTCATACCACAAAAAATAAGTAAATAATGAACATCTACCATAGGTCTACTTTATGTTGGCATTATTTTTTAAACAATCTCTTAATTTTTGGGACATTAGGTGGCTCTTAAATTTTGTAAGGGTATTTTCACACAACATATTGGGGCACGTGTGGTACGATCCGCATTACACCGGGTGTTTTGGAAGCACGCGCTGATCAGCGTGTACTCCCAAAGCACGTGAGGGGGGACGGCCCCCGGCCAGCCCCATTGATGGCGCATAACTGTTGCGAACAACTGACATGTACCTTCTCTATGAAATATATGAATTACCGCATTTCGTCGCATATAAAGCATAAAACACGAAATGCGCGCGCAAATATGTGAACATACCCTAACAAATTTTAAAATTTTCAAGAAAATTTGTAACACTGACCAGTTCTGATGTGACTTTCAGGGGCCCTTATGTTAGACACTCCCATAAAGGACTTCACATAAGAAACTGCACCCCTCAAGATATTGAAAACAACACTTGTAAAGTTTGTTAACTCTTTAGATTTTTCACAGAAATTTTAAAATTCACTTTTCTTGCAGATTTTCAATGTTTATCCATTATTCTCTGTAACACGGTAGATGATAGCAGGGAAATGCAACTCAATATTGATTCACATTTTTCGGTCTTTTATAGAGATATCCCCATAACGTGGCTCTTGTGTTGCTTATATGACTCAACCACAAGCCTCAGAATAGGAGGAGCACCTACTGGATTTTGTTGTCTCATTTTCATTAGGATATGTTTTAGGCACTGTGATGTAGAAGTCACTTTATTCCATTCCCCACTGTCAGTTCTATACCCCTCATACCATTCTGCTTCTTGTCAGAGCACAGGCATTCCCCCACCACTGCATCAAGCTCAATTTTCACAGTAACGAAGCCAGTGTAAATGCACTTTTCTATAGGTAAGTCGCACAGCAGGGGTGGCAATCCCATGTAAAAGACCTCATGAATCCAATTAGCCTGAAAACATATGGTAGTCCCAGCTTCATTGACTACTGCAATCATAACCCAGAGGGCGTCTCGATTTGTCATAGCGATTTCATAGGCACGATCCGCTCATAACTGGTGCGTGGCAGGTTCATATCACAAATAAATATAGAGCTCCCCGCACGCCACACGCCATTTCCCGGTTTTTTCCAGGTCGCCTGGGGACGGAGATATCCAGAACCGGGCCTACGGGTCCAGAAGTTAAGCATGTTTGATATCCAGGCGTCAGGAAAGCCCAGGGTTCGGATTGGTTTCATTGGCACGGTTCTGTTGCCAATGCCCTGGCCTTGTTATCTCTATTTTGGTTTTGCATCAGAAAACTTGCATGAACCTGGTGGGAGGAGTGCTTAGGCGTACCAGGGGTGTGTAGGGGGCTGCCCAGTGGGCTGCCCCGCGCAGATATTAAGCCTGGAGGCCTGTTTGATCCAGAGAGGAGGGGGTGTGCTGAGAGCAGGTTCCGTGACATCATCACTCAGCTGCCAGGCCTCATCTGCCCCCCATGCGGCCGGGCACAAGCAAACAACCGGGTAACTGATTATTCTAACTGCGTTTTTGTCTGTACTCCATTAATTGTATTTGCTTCTGTCTCCTACCTGTATTTTGTTATCCATCTTGTATATATTATCTGTCTAATGTGCCCTCTACGGCTAATTAAATCTATAAACTTTAATCTCAGTTTGTTGTATTGATCCAACGGCCTCTCTCGCCTAATACTCAGGTCTATGATATATAGCTACCCCAAGGCTGGTTTCGGATTGTTATAAGATTGGTCACGGGACCGGTTTATAAATATACCTGAAACTGGTGGCAGCCGTTCAGGGTTATGGACTAGGAGAGTGTTCTCTCGTCAACCCTGGTTATCCCTGTGCCGGTTGGGGCAAGGGTAAACAGCGGACAAGGCTGTTTTCATACATAATGGTGGCAAGAGCGGTGGGATCAAGACAATAGTGTGTGTGAGTGCGTGTCCCGTACTACGAAACACTCAAGGGGACTGCCTGCAGTGGGTTTTGCTGCTGGCTGGTCTCTAAGATATTAACCCCCCCCCCCCCCCCAGCACTAGACAAGTCAGAGTGCAAAAATACAAAGTTTTGGGTGGCATTAAGGTTGAGTTTTTGTACCAAGTAGCCCAGTGTTGCGTTGCAAGGTGGGTGGTTGCGGCAAGGGCAGCGCTGTAGGCCCTGAGGAAAACAGTCGGGGAAGTTTGCCAGGAGGTGCTGGCCCAGGCCAGCGCTGTGGATATGAAGGCGAGGGGGAGTCCGGCTCGGGCTCCTCAGGAGACAGTTTGTGGTGGTAGTGGCACAGGGGGCAGCTCCCCTATCGGCTATTCTCCTGATGCTGCCCTGGCTATGTTGAGGCTGGAGACACTCGAAGACTACAAAGACCCCCCCTCCCTAGCAGTTGCTGAACATAGGGAGCGGTTGGAGGATCGTAGCGTGAGCATGACACCATTGACAGGTGCTCAGCAGAAAAGGCCAAGTCCACCCCGGCCAGTCAGAGCCTTCTGAGCCCAGGTCCCAAAGTTGCGGGCGGAGGACTTTCCTCATGCTGAATTGAGGTGGAGACCTGGTCACCTTCCTGCTGGCATTTGAAAAGATCTTCCACCAGCACCTTGTGCCTGAGGACAGTGGGGTTCGGTTTTCTGACTCCTCGTCTCAGAGGTAAAGATTGGAGATATTCGGGGGACTGCCCAGCGAGTCCACATGAACCTACGAGGAATTCAAGCAGGCTCTATCCGGCAGTAACAATCTCACTCCAGAGAATGTACAGGAAGGAAGCTCGGAGTTTGACAGCGGGGTCCTTCAGACAGCTGGGCCGACACTCTTGCGGGCCCTCCAGGAAGCAGTCGATCCTGGTGGAAATCGGGGCTTAAGATCACCACGTCCAGCGCTGTAGGAGCTCTTTGCCACGGAGAGTTTTTGTGGAATGCCCAGAGGACTCCAAGCAGCTTCTTCGTGACCGGATGCCAGAGGGGGCCACCCGCCACAGCAAGCCTCGCGGATGAGGTATGCCAACCCATCGGGCACCGAGCCCGGAAGCACACCAGCTGGAGAGGGGGTAAGATGCCTGCAGGTGCAGTTGTCCCTACCCTTATGCCCAGGGACCCCAGCCCAAGCTCCTCATCTGTGGGGGAACCCCGACTGTCACCGTTGCAAACAGCCGGTGACATTTCAAGGCCGCATGTCCCAGCGCCAGAAGGGCCCGTCCCAGTCCCTTTTCCAAGGCCCCAATGTTTGTGTGGGGGGGTGTGGGTGGGAGTTGGGGAAGGGCCCTTGATAACTACCAGCCAGTTCCCGTAGGACCGGTATGTTCTCCTGGGGATCTTGGACATCCGGCGCGGAGATGCTGTGGTGCGGCCTGATGCTGGTGTACCCAAAGGACTGTAAGGAAAGACTTGCGTTTTGTCTCCGGAAATAGAGGCGGTTGTGCCGGCGCTGCCAGTTGACTGGGTGGTATTGGGACTTTTTTTTGGGGTGTCCGGGAAGGGAATGTGGGTGGTTGGAGTGTCGTCGAACATTCCGGGCTAATATTTGATTAGGGACTGACTTGGGGCGGATGGGTAGCACGTTTTTGAGGCCCCTGAAGCCCCAAGGATCTGCTCCCCCCAAATGTAGATATGTCATCCAACCATGTTAATGTTGCAAAAACAATGTTCATTAATATGCATACTGATGGGAAGTATGTGGGTTGGTGAAATGGTGTGTCCCTCTCCATATGAGGAGAGGAGCTAAGTCAGCAGTTGCATTAGGGCAGCAGGAGGTGTCGCAGCTGCTGGGATTTGTTGTCTTGGTGTGGCATCAGAGGGACAAACAGGGGCAGACCGCTGTGGTAGGGGAGCATGCTGGTGAGGCTGGGCTCCCAGGAAGGGCCACAGGGGCTGGGTCTTCCCACAAACAGGATGTCGGAGGTGCCAGGTTAGGCCAAGCCGTCTGGCGTACTTTTATTGACACCGAGGGGGAAGGGAGCCCTCCATCGGTTGTCAGCGGTCGTGGCGCTGTCACGCGCAGTGGGAGGGCAGAGGCAGACAGGAGGGGCCCCTCAGGGGCCCGACGGGTATCCTCCCATCGGACCAGGTAAGTGCAGGGAAGGTGAGGGCAAGGGATAGGTCACACGGAACCAAAAGATGACGTGGCGTTCTCATCATTCGAGGCACGGTCTAGTCGTGAGTTTCAGGCAGCGTTTAGCTACTGAGACAACCTGAAGCTCTCAAGGAGCAGGTTGGCCGCCACCCTTGGTGACTCAGAACGCACGCAGTGGTATCGGGACCAAGGACGGCTGTACCACGTGTAGGTCCGACGGGTATCACGGAGGCGTGGACCAGGACCGACGGTTGGGGGTTGACCCTATCCGTTAAGGGCGGGAGTGTTGCGGGTTGCGCACGAGATTCCGATGGAAACGGACACCTAGGGATCACCTAGACCTAGGAAATGGATGGACCAGCTTTTCTATCTGGCCAAAGAATGGGGACTGATGTGGCTGCCTAACTGCCATTCGTGTGACACCTGTCTGTGGGTGGGGTTGGGCGGGGCCGAGGCCCAATTGCCACCACTGGTACATCTGCCTATTCATAGACGGAGGCCTTTCAGGAGGGTGGTGTGGGGATTTTAATTGGACCGCTGTCCTTTCCCAGCAGCTCGGGGAAACGCTTGGTACTGTCGGTAGTAGACTCCGCCACTCGGTACCGGAAGCGGTTTTGCCTTGTCATCCATATCGGGCCGACAAAGTGACCTCAGCCATACTGGAGATTTTATCCCGAGTGGGCTTTCCCCAGGAAATGCTCATGACCGGGGGTCCCAGTTCATGTCGCAGCTAATGGGTCCCTGTGTAAGCTGATAAGGTGCAACATTATGGTGGCCAGGCCCGTTCCACCCTCTGACTAATGGCCTGTGTGAAACGGTTCAATGGCACCTGAAGCAGATGCTGAAGATGTTGGTCAGACACCACGGGGCGCGACTGGGAGCGGTACCTCCCTCACATGCTTTTCGCATACCGGGAAGTTCACAAACCTCAACCGGGTTTTGCTCCCTTCGTGCTCCTGTAGGGCGTCGTTGTGCGGGGACCCCCTGGCCTGGTGACGGGCCTGGGATGGTGTCCTTACTACCCCGGAGGTGTCGGGTCATTGTGTTGTCGTGCGTTCTATGGACAATATTGAGGCCTTGATGCAGCTAGTGCACGTGAATATTTGCAAAGGGGCCAGACACCAGAGGCAGTGGTACGACCATGAACGCTTGTGAGTGGACCTACCAGGTGGGTCAAAGTGTGGGTCCTGGTGCCCCGTACCACTGGACAAGCTTCAGGCGCCTGGGAAGGCCCATTGTCGTGCACCAGCAACTCAAACGCAGTCACGTATCCTGGTCTACCCTGGACCACGAACGGGGATGCGGAAGGCCTTCCACGTGAACATGATGAAGGAGGCATCTATGAGCGGGAGGTATGTGCCCTTCCCGTGTGCAACCTACCGTGGAAGTGAGACGAGACCTCTTGGACTGCTTGTCCCGGTCAGGGCAGGGGGGTCCATAGTGGTTGTTGGAGATTTGTGGACAGCTCCCGGAGGGACCAACGGTCCCATGCTGTTGGCATCCCTCTACCCTTGCCGAGCTTGTTCACTTACGTGCCTGGAAGGACGGCGTATGCCGTCCATCACGTGGACACAGGGGATCTCCCCCCTAATTCCGGCATTCGCATACGGATCTTCCCCGAAAGTGCAGCAGCTATTGTGGGAGGAGATTGACGAGATGCTGAAGTGGGGGTCATCTGGCGTCCAACAGTGCCTGGGCTCACCTGTAGTCCTCGTCCCCAAGAAGGATCGGACCAACCGATTATGCGGTTGGACTTAAAGGGGGCTCAACGCTGTCACGGGACACTGATGGTACCCATTGCCTGCATTCGATGACCTGTCGATCAGTTGGGGGGGGCCGGGGCCATGTACCTGACATCCTGGTTCTGAGCCGGGGATATTGGAAGATTCCCCTTGACCCGTGAGGCAAGGGAACGCTCTGCCTTTTTCACCCCATTCGGACTGTACGAGTCCAACTGTCATGCCGTTCGGCATGAAGTATGCCCCTGCCTCTTTTCAGCGGAGATGGTCAACACGCTGTTAAGGGACTTGAAGGATACGCGGCTGCGTACCTGTTTGCACATAGCCGTTGTCAGTCCAACTGGGAGGACCTCCTCCTGATACTGCGCAGGTGCTTGGAGTATCCGCCATGCAGGCCTTGACCATACAAGCCGGAATAGTGCTGTGGGCATGAGTGAGGTCCTCTAACTCGGGCAACGGTTGGTGGGGGGGCCTTGATGCACAGAACCCAGAAAAAGTGGTTGCCATCGCATCCCGGCCCTCCCCAGGGACCAAGAAGCAGGTGATGTCCTTCCTGGGCACCGCTGGGTTTCTTTAGGAGGTTGTTCCCACCTTTTGTATGCCTGGCAAGCCCCTGACAGTACTCTCCAGGAAGGAGGTTGCCCTCCGCTGTCGATTGGAACATATATCTACTGCGTGACGGCCTTCCAAGCCCTCTTGGCCACCTTGTCCAGCTCCCCAGTACTTCAAGCCGCCGACTTCACCCGGCAGTTTATAGTACAAACCGGGGGACGCCAGTGACTTTGCCTCGGTGAAGTGCTTCAAGCCATGTGGACACAAAGGGACAGGAACATCCAGTTATTGTAACTGAGCTGGAAGCTGCTGCCGAGGGAAGTGGCCTATTCCAACATGGAAAAAGAGTGACATGGCGATAAGTGTGGGCCTGCTGAGGCTCAGCCCTATCTATACGGGGCATTTCATTGTGGTGCAGACCTAAACCCATCTGAGCTGGTAAACACAGTCTCCGGATCCAATGCAGGTTGCTACGCTGGAGCTGTCGTTACAGCTGTACTACTTCGTCATTCGCCACGGAAGGGCCGAGACATCGGGCAACGCCGATGGGTTGTCCCGACAAAAAACGGGAGGGATCAGGGGGCGTGTGGTGGAGCACGGGTTGGGATGCCCCCTAGCGCCCTCAAAGGGGGGAGGTGTGATGTAGAAGTCACTTTTATTCCTTCCCCACTGTCAGTTCTCTCCCACATCATCCAGTCTGTATTTGTCAGAGCACAGCTTCCCCACACAGCACTAGGCTCAATTTACACAGTAACGTAGCCCAGTGTAGAATGCCTTTTCTATTGGAAGTCGCCACAGAAGGGGGGCACCCTGAAAGACCTCATGAATTCCATTAGCCCTTGATAAAACAAATGGTAGGCCCAGCTTCAAAGACTCCAGCAATCAAAACCCAGTAGGGTTCGTCTCCGATTTCGTCATATCGATTCATAGGCGATCCGCTCCATAACTGGTGCGTGGCAGGTTCAAATTATATAGAAGCTCCCCGCATGCACACTGCCCATTTCCCGGTTTTCCAGGAGGCCAGGGGGACGGAGACTATCCAGAACCGGGCTAGGGGTCCTGAAGATAATCCATGTTTGATATCAGGTGTCATGGAAAGCCAGGACGGTTAGGATGGTTTACTATTGGCCGCGGTTCTGTGCCTAATGCCCTGCCAAGTTATTCGTCATTTTGGGTTTTGCATCTGATAACTCATGACTGAGTGGGAGGAGTGCATAGGCCGCTACCAGGGTGTGTGGGGGCTGACCAGTGTGCTGCCCAGCGCCGTATAAGCCAGAAGACAGAGTTGGCTTCTGTTGATCCTGAGTGGAGGGGGGTGCCTGAGAGAAGGTCCGTGACCATCATCACTCAGCAGCCAGGCCACATCTGCCCCCCCTGTCGGCCGGGCCACAAGCAAGCAAACCGGGAACTTGATTATTCTATTTACTTTTGTCTGTACTCCATAATTGTATTGCCTCTGATCTCCTACCTGTGTTATTGTTATCCTTCTGGTCTTATATTATCTGTCTAGTGTGCCCTATACGGACTTATTAAATCTATTAAATATTTAATTCTGAGTTAGTCTGTCTTGATCACGGCCCACACGCCTAATACTCGGTCTATGATATATAGCGACCCCAAAGGCTGGTTTTGGCGTGTTATAAGATTGGTTCACGGACCGTCTTATACTATACCAGAAAATGGTGGCAGCCGTTCTGGGTTCTGGTCGAGGAGAGTTTCTATGTCCTCCCTGGTTCTCCCTGTGCCGGTGTGGGCAAGGGTTAACAGCGGACTAGGCTGTTTCGGGCTCTGGCACCATTTTAGTTTTTTTTTTTTTCTGTCCTATATTTGAAAAACTAACACTGCTTATGTAATTATCTAGGGGAGCACGTGTGTGTATTGACACCACTGGTTTTTGGACACATTTTTTTTTCAAATTATGGCTGCAAATATTATTTTTTTTATTTGTTTTCAATATCTGAAATTTCAGCTGAAAATGTTTAATTTTCTTCAAGGAATCTGATATAAAAAAATTTTTACACTATTTCCTCCCAAGTTGTCAATGCCCTACATGTGAGTGTAAGCTGCTGTTGGGCACATGGCAAGCATACAAAGGAGGGAGTGCTATTTGGCTTTTGGAACTCAGCTTTTGGTGGGTGTCATGTTGTATTTACAAATCCGCCAAAGTACCAGAACAGGTGAAACCTTCCAGGAGTTGCCCATTTTGGATTCAATACCTTCAGCGATTTCATCTAGGGGTGTATTGTGCAACTTCTGGCGACAGTGTTCCAAAGCTTTTTTTGCTTAAGGTCTTGATAAATTAAAATAAAACTTGCAGGTCCACCATTGTTTTTGGGTTTCATTTTTCATGTTCGCTGTGCGGTGTTAGGATAACATTACAACGCGGACGGTTACGATTGCAATGATATAAGTTTTATATAGTTTTAATGACTGTTGCTTCTTGTAGATAGAAATGGGTTTGTAAACGTTTGCGTTTTACGGTGTCATAGTTCTGACAGCCATAATTTTTATTTTTTGTATACAGAGCTGATTAAGGGTCATCCTATTATTGTTGACCAAACAAGCAAAGAAAAATGAATTACGTTGTTTGCCATAAGCAAGGAATATCATACCTGAAGATTAGACCACAACTTGAAAACCCCTTGTTTTTTCCACTAGGATTGGTCCACCCTAAGGTCGACATGTATGAATTCGGCTGCCCCAGAATTCTGGCCTCAAAAAGTTGAAGTAGACCAGTTCTATAGATGTATGAACAGGCGTACTCCAAACTTTGGCGCGATAAGTGCCTCGATACTGTGCCAAAGACACTTTTTAGCGCGCCAAGGTTTTTTAGCGTTCTTGGGGCATCGCACCACCTTAATAGAAGTAGACACATTTATGATTCTTTGACGTCAAAACTTTGGCGCAGAACAGTTAGAACAGCCAGACCAAGTTAAAACTGGTGCCTGAGCCTGTGTTGTCGTATTGGCACTAGACTGCGCCTGTATGTATGACCTGCAGAAGAACAGGGTCATACATTCTGGCACAGTTTATACTACCTTAAAGCAAATTAGAACTGGTCTATTAGCGCCGGAAAATTCATTTCATGTCGACCCTAAGGGGCGTTCAAACGGCTTATTTCGGCGCCGGGATTTTGCGCTGCAGTACGGCGCCAATCACGTCCCGCAGTAATTTTCGGTAATCCACTGTTCTCATAAATAATAGTGGATTCCGTCGCTCCATACCTGCTCGGGAGAAGCCGCCGGGCGGGGAAAAACTGACATGCACATTATCCAGGCGCAATACGCGCCGTGTATAATGAAAGTCTATGGGGCCGGCGGGCAGCACCCCCGCCCCGCCCCCGCACCTGCCCCTTATTCAAGACGGAATTGCGAGCGCAATCCGGCTCGCAATTTCGTTTGGAATAAGCCGTGTGAACCGGGCT